>APFE030904189.1:22357-35404 GCA_000404065.3 Pinus taeda | reverse complement strand
TTACAACACCAATCTCGCCAAGAAAAACGAGGAGCCAGACAAGTAAAAATTAAGAAAATTGTAGGTCCGATAGACCAATTTGGTCTCAGTGGACGTTAACCATCATCATCATCATCATCATCAAGAACAAAGTTCCCACTTGGGACAACCTATAGAAAATGAACAAACATGGACCTGGTTGGTGCATATTATGCAAAAATTCAAAATAATCAATTAGCATGTGTTCTTAAGTTGTCCTTTCATCATCAAAATCTGAGAGACCACACTGAGTTTATTAGGGATTAGATTAATCTAGAATGGGGCAAGTATTTTGGAAGCCTGGAAAAATTGGTGGAACTCAATAAAATATGAAAACCTAAGAAACATTCCCTCGATCATCACTTGCGGTATATGGCTGGCAAGGAACAAAGGAATTTTTCAGGATATCTCATCATCACCCTCTCCTATTGTGGCAAAGTGTGCCTCTATTTTTGCTTTAATACCCATGTATTCTCCAAATCAGACTCCTAGGATCATTAGAGAAGAACAGAACAGACCACATATCCCGTGGGCATATTTCGATGGTGCCTCTGATGCACAAAATAAATGTGGGGCGAGGTTGGTTATTCACATTAATGAACACAGTCTTTTCAAAGCTTTAGTGGGCTTTGGCTCGGGAACAAACAATTTTGCAAAACTCCAACCCTTGAAATACTTATTGTGTTGGCTTCAACAATTGGGGATTGAACTAGTTCAAATTTTTGGCAACTCTTTAAATGTTATAAACTAGTCTAATAAAGTGCAGAGATGTTAAAATCACATTTTGATTCCACTCATAGAAGAAATTTTTCAACTAAAAATGGGTTTTAATCTATATTTGTTTGCCACATATACAGGGAGGGGAATGCAAAGGCATACCTCCTTTCTAAGGCAGGTTTGCAACAGGTTTTGGGTGACTGGTGCATAACAGAAATAGAGGAGGGGAGGATTTGTGTGTCAGATCAGTAGCCCTACAACATATGATCTATGCATATCTCTTGTTCTGACAATTACTTTTACACTTATCTTTTTTTTTATGTTTTTATCAGATTGGCTGGTTGTTTGACAATTTTGACACCACACACACTTTTCTCATGTATGGTTTTACTGGATACAATTGTTTTTAAGCAAAAAGTTTTTGTAAGGGTCATTTTCTCCAATAATGGGGAGGCACAGATATGGACTAATGATTATTTTGTGTGTGGGTTTGAGTAGCACTTACGTTTGCTTGTTTCTACTCGGTATCGTTGTGTTTATTTATGCTTTGTTGTGGACTCACAATTTACAGGAATGCTTAATTGCATCTACAAATGTAAAATTTTATTGACTTAATAAAAAGTTTGATTTTTCCTTGGAAAAACAAATATTAATACACCATATTGTTTAGTAGAAAATGAATGTGAGAAAGCAAATATCCATTATATACTGTATTCTAAAATGATTTTGTTTCTAATTTATGGTAATTCATTCTTATTTTATATATATATATATATTATATATGTTACACACGAAGAATGGGTTTTTGTAATCATTAAAATAAATTGAATTGAATAAAAATTTCAATTAATTGGTTTATTTGGGTGAATGATTGGTATCGTTCTCATATAATTTCAATTCCAATGTTTTTTTCAACCTGTAAATACATATATAAATTTATTTTTCTTGAACCATATTCGCATAATCTTTCTGAATGATAAAATTTTGTCACTAATATAACATAGTGGATTGTTAAAAGAATTCATGTATTAAATGAATATATGTACATGATGGAATATATATTTGTTTTTGTAGTTTTCAAATTTCATAATATAAAGGATATTACCAGCATCGATCTATTTCCCAACTTCGCCCCACATGACCACAATATTTATACATGGGAGATTGTCCATTGGTCTCGTTACTCCATGTCCAACAATCAAAGCCCCACACTTGTCTCAAAAGTTTATGGTCATATTAAGTGTGGTCATGTGGATCCAAAAGGGTGACATACATATTGTGTATCCTCAAAAACATTTGGGTGCTCTCATTATTTCTCATAGGAGCAATTACTCAATCTAGATGAAAATCTTGTGCCAAATTTTTGTAAGGCTTATTTGTATCCATGCAGTCATTGTGGGGCTTATATCTAATGCTTCATACAAATTATTTGATTCCATGTGACAAGGCTTTGAAATGATTGCTTTTATGCATGTAAAAGTTTTCATTTCTCTAAACTTGAAACACCATTGAAATCTAACATTTATGCTCCAGGTGCTTCATCCTACAAGCAATGTTTAGTAGCTCATATGATCAGTGCTTGGTGGTTCACTAGATGAGGAAACACTTTTGAGGAAAATATAAGAGAATCAATATATTATATATATTATATTATTGAAGAACAAAATGGTTGTTGCTTCTATAAGACTAGTATATCAAATATTCACTTGTAAACTATGGATAAATGAACTTTGGATGACTGATCACTAAAAATTTAACTAAATAGAGTGGATTTTGCATAAGAAATAGTGATATAAAGGAGGATTATATAGAGATTTCAACTAAGAGAAAGTCTTAAGTATGTATACAAATGATATTTACAGGGACAAAAACACCACAGCAGACCAGCTTTCTAAAGCTGGCCTACAGCAAAATATGGGCAGCTGGACCATCGAAGACATAAGGCAGGGGCAGTCGGACATCTCACATCAGCCTCCGTTCGCTCATCATACATAACAGGTTTTTTTGGTCCTTCAGGTTTCCAGGGGCGTGGAGTAACTATCATGGCACTATATATCCCCTGTTTTTTTCTTTCGGGCATGTTCCTTTTTTACCTTCCAGATGTCGGTTTCTCCATAACCGGCTTTTATGATGGCGGATCTAAGCTTTATAATTTATTTTCCCTCATCAGACAGTGGCAGTTTTTTTAAACTTTATGTTTATAACACAGTCTTATTTATGTTGACAGTGCATATAATCTTTGTATGAGGTTGTTTACCTCCTCTGGAGGTGGCCTCACCAGATCTTTTATGTATTTTTGTTACAGTCTTTATGTCGGAGTCATCGTGCTCCCTTACTATGTGTCTTTATAGTTTTCAGTCTTCTTCATAAGACTGTCTCGTTTCAAATGATCTGCGCATCATTTGCAGTCATGACATGCGTTTTTTCCGTTTGTTTTGACCTCTGGTTTCCTCAGCATCCTGATGTTCTGGACAGCTTTCCTGTGCCTTACTTGAAAATGTAATCCTTTTTATGGCTATAATAAAAAGTTTTGATTTTTTCTCTGGAAAAAAAGTATGTATACAAATGACGCTGGGGAAGATGCAAAGAATAAGAGGAGATAAAATGTTTCTAGGAAACAATGATCAAATTTTAAAGGTTCCTATTCATTTCAAGTTGAAAGGTATATTTTCACACAGTCCCTCCATTAAGTATACATTTCAAAATAAAAATCAGTTTATATAAATAAATAAAAAATACCTTTCAATTTTTTACAATGTTAAAAGATAACAAACCACCAAATAATAGTAAGTTGTAATTTCAATAAAATGTAATAACAATAGAACTTTGTAATTTTAAATGTAACATTTTTATGAGTTATATGTAGAGATAAAAAGCATAAACCCCTTGCTATACTTAGGAGTTTCAGAGTATCTTATGTACACCCATATAAAAGAGGATTTGTTTTATGCACCCATATGATAAGTGGGCACTACAACTTGGATTCAATCTTGAGAATATCACAAACTTGATTAACCATGGGAGTCATGTTTATCGTAGAAATCATTAGAAAAGAAGAATTGTCCTAGACCTTGAGGCATTTTTTGAAAGGGGTAATTCTATCAAAACACTATCAAAGCCATGAAGATAGCCTACCTACTTTATATCACTTTAAAAACACATAAATCTAACATGATTACACCATTGTGTATAATGTAGGATAATATGGTTATAATGTGGAGATTCCTAAGGTAAATACAAACATAAATCTAAAGGAATTTTTTCATGAATGCCATCAAGTATGTGTTTCTTTTCTAAAACAATGATTTCTCATTCTATTTCTTTGATATGACCCCAAGGGGGGAAATATATGAGGTTAAATATATATATGATATCATGTATGATGACCCTAAGGGGGTGCATAAATGGTGTTAAATATACTTGTAATGTATAAATGTATATGTAATAGGGTCAACCTAATAATAAAGGGGCCACATGTGTAGTGCGTGAATATGTTTATATAAAGATCTTGTAGTTATTATTATGGACATTTGATTTGGATGTATCAATGTATTTGGGTATTTGGATGAGGTTTCCCTAGCATTTAAGAGGTTATTATGTAACTTATCTATCTTATCTATATTGGAGCACAGATCCAATGTATTGTGCAACTCCATACATGCCCCCCTTGGGTTCAAATTATTCTCAAATGATGAAAAATGTGTGAATGAGAGGATGTTAGAGCATAATCCTTATTTCAAATATACAAGCATCACATGAATTAGATTACCTTCTCCATATATTTCTTAAGAAACCCACCAAACAATCAAAAATGTGCTCTAAGCATCAATGTTCAAATGATATATGTCATTGTTCTTGGGCTTATGGTGAGGCAGAGGGATCAAGATCTAAGGAGAATTCTCAAATATTTGACACTTAATGTACCATCATGTTGATGTCAATGTTTCTAAAAATAAGAATTGTTATAAATCATGTACATAACAACGGGAAAAGAGGAATAATCATAAGAGTAAGAGGTTGATGATGTATAAAATCAAATGAATAATCATAATTCTCATTGTTGTAATTCCAATCTTAGGATTTATGACATTGATAATATTTATTGTGTAGGATCTACATAAAATTAATCAAAAACATACAGGTTATAACTAATTTGAATGGATTTTTTATATCAAATAAAATCATTAACATAATACTCTGTAAAATAACTAAAAACTATTTGTTATCTTTACATTCAACTTGAAAAAGCTTATACAAGATCAATGAATTGTTGAGAGATTTATGTTCAGATATTAATTATGTATTTTTTCCTAGAAGTATTTATTTCAATAATATGGATTTCTTGAACAATATACTAAGTGATCGAGAGGCCAATAGATGTTCTTAAAAATAATAAAATATTAGATACCAATGTTAGAAGCATGTTATATTTGTCAACGTATTATGTGCATGTAGAGGGATGACCCATGTGAACATGAAGAAAGAGAAATGATCACATTCCTTTGGATCCAATCAATGGGTATTATGCGCTCTTCAAAATTGTCATGTACCACATATTTGTAGTGAAACGTCTAATAAATTTCGAGTGCCATTGCAACTTACACAAATAACCCATGTTTGATTGTGTTGTTTTTTGCAAAGTCGAGAGATGAGACAAAGATGACAAAGAAAATGACATTATGGTGAGTGTGGGATCTAAACACATTAATAATAGACATTAATTTCATTTCAATTATCACATTGACATGAATAAAAAAAGACACATAACAAATGAATTCAAGTGGTGATTTAGAAAGATAATGTAGAAATTCCTTGTAGATTCAAACTTTTAACTGTAATTTACTAAAACAATAGACTTGAATCTACTCTACTCATCAGCAGAAACAATTAAATGATCACGAAATCATGAAGCATACAAGAGAAAGAATTCAATCAACGCATTACACAATGATTTCCTGGGGAAAGAAACAACTAAAAACCCCTGCTATCTGTATGTTGCATTAGTCATAAATTATGAGAATATTACAATTATTTTCTCAAGCCCGAGCAATGTCTACACTATCTTTATTTGTCTCACAGCTTCCTAGACAATCCTAGGCTAATACTTAACCAAATTTTGGCTTTCCCAAGTCCCTATTTCCTTGTGTTGTTTCCTTGGGAATTAGCCCCTATTAATTAGGGAAATTCCTCAATATGAATTGAGCAATCCTCATAGGCCTTCCTCTAACTGCATGCACCACTTGTACAATTCAAATGATTATACAACTTATTGTACATTGTCCCTTAACTTCAATATCAACTGGGTAACTCTCAGATCTAACATGCATGAGTTATTTATGAGTGAATCATCAGTTAACTGGTTGAACATGTGAAGCAACACCCCACTGTCTGACCTCCTACTAGTTCCTCCATCAATTGGAACTAGTTTAACCGACTTTAACTCCATTAAACTAAATTAATTAATTAAAACTCAAAATAAACTCAACCATGGCTCCTATAATGTAGGATACACTCTACATGACTCAAGTTAGACCCTCAACTCGAATTAACAGAGCCAATCAAGTCAAATTAACTTAGTTAACTCGTACAAGTTGTATTGTGATGTGGAATTACAATTTTATTCCTAATTTAATTCAAGGAAAAAATTAAATCATCGACATATAATACTATAATCAATCATTTACCTTCAACCACAATATAATAAAGGTTTGCATCTGCTTCACTTTTGGTGAAGCCCAACCTAGCGAAATAGTTGTCAATCCTGTTGTACCAAGCACGAGGTGCTTGTTTCAATCCATACAACGCTCTCTTGAGTATGCACACATGAACTCTCTATTGAAGGTCTCAAATCCTTCAGGATGCTCAATGTACACCTCTTCCTCAATCACACCATTGAGGAATGTTGTCTTCACATCCATCTGATGTATCTTCCATCCCATCTGCACTGAAACTGCTACAATAGATTTGATTGAAGAGTACCTTGCTATTGGAGCAAAGGTCTCCTTCTAATCAATTCCCTCCACCTAAGAGAACCCTCTGGCCACAAATCTAGCCTTGTGTTTCTCCACACTCACATTTGTTGTTTGCTTTACCTTGTAAATCCATCTAGAACTCACCATTCACTTGTTTGTTGGTCATCGGACCACTTCCCAAACATTGTTTCTAATAATGGAGTCATACTCCTCTACCATGGCATCAACCCATGCTGGTTGTTGCACTGCTTCCTTGAATGAGGATGGATCAATCTATACACTCTCGCTCATCAGAGCCATGTATCCATTGTACTAATTTGCTGACCTCCTCTGCCTACAGTGATGTGGGTGCTCCCACATTCTCTCTAGCATCATGCATTGATATTTCAACCTCTCTGGTGTGCTTCCATCCATCTTTGGAAGTCTCTACATGAGTGGGTGCTTCCACTCTCTACTCCTCTGCATGTGGTTTCTCCACATCATCCTAAGGTTTTTCCTTTGGTGCTAAAAGCTCGTCATCTACATGCAACTGAAGCTCCCTCTCAAGGGAACATCTCATGGCCTTCTTTTCATCAAACTTCACATCTCTACGAACCATTGTCATCCTATGAGATGGAAGGTACACCCGAGAGTTGTGAGGTGTATCATTGTTCCCCACAAATATACCCAACTCAGTTGTTGGTTCTAACTTTTTCCTTGCATCCTTGGTAACATGACAGTAAACTGATGATCCAAAGATTTTGAAGTGTGCCACATCTGGTTTCTTACCTGAAAAATCTTCTTCTCATGTACTCATCCCGAGAATCCAATGAGGACTCATGTTTTTCACATATACAATTATTTTTCATGCTTCCCCCACAAGTGCAACGGTAAGCCCTGATCATGTAACAATTCTCTTGCAACTCCCACAACACTTTTGTTCTTCCTTTCAGCCACCCCATTCTGTTGTAGGTTATGGGGTGCTATTAACTTCCGTTGAATGCCTTCTCATGCACATAAGTTCTTGAATTCATTGGACACATATTCCCCATTGTTATCGCTCCTTAGAGCCTTCACTTTCCTTCCAACGTCTTTCTCAACAAGTGCTTTAAATTCACAAAATTTAGAGAACGTCAAATCTTTCTTCTGCATGAATAAAATACAACACTTACATGAGAAATCATCTACAAATATTACATAATACCTGTGCTTGGACGTGGAGGTTGCCAAGAATGGTCCACACACATTTAAGTGAACCCTTTCAAGGATTGCTTGCGCTCGACTATCCTATAGAAGTTTTGCATGTAAATATTTTCTCTTGTTCACCCTTGGGAAGTCCTGTAGAAATTTATTGTGTGATTTTCAAAGCTCTGTGGTGCAAGTGACCCAATCTTCTATGCCACAATTAACCGACGTCTCGGCTTGCACCTTCTCTGCTTTTGTGCTCAAAGTAGCATGGTCTTCTACATCCTATTTGTAGAGGTTCTTCACCCAAACCTCGATCCGCTTTACTTGTCTTGAGGCTATGTGACAAAGGAAAGCCTTTCCTTTCCTAAATATAACATCATAGCCACGATCCTCCAACATAGAAATTGAAACCAAATTCTTCTTCAAACCAAGAACATACATGACATCTTTTAATGTGAGAGGAGAACCAAACTCCCTCTAAAAAGTAATAGTACAGATGTCGATCGCGCTATACCTCCCATCATCTCCCATTTTTATGTGCAGCTAGAGGTCCTTCTCCTCCAAGTCACTAAAGAATTCTATGTTTCTGGTCATATGGAATGAGTCTCCACTATCCATATACCACAAACTATCCATCACTAATGTCACCATGCAAGCAATGAGGGTGAAATCCAACTTGAATTGTGAGCTTGACCTGCCTCTCCTCCTGAGGGTTTCTTGTCGGCCTTCTTGTGGGAACACTTTGTGGCATAGTGCCCCAGCTCATGACAATGAAAACATTTAATCTTCGACAAATCCTTCCTATTTCATGCTTGACTAAAATCTGATTTGGAATGGGATGACTTCCCTTTCCCTTTGTTTTCCTTTCCAGCCAAGGCACATTTCTCCTCATCATCATGCTTGGATGAGGATCCATCACTGGTGTTCCATCGAATCTCTTCTTGCACCAAGTTGGACCACAAACACTCCCACTTTGGTATCTTCTCCCTCCCATTTACCGAATCCTGGTAGTTTTGCTAGCTCTTGGGAAGGCCTAGAAGTGTTAGGATGACCCAATCATCTTCCACAATTGTAACACTAACACTTCCAAGCTCATATCGACATTGGGTGAACTTGGTCAAGTACTTTGGATTTGTGTCACCGTTCTCCATCTGGATTTTCCTAAGCTTATCTTTTAGTGTCAGCTTCCTATGGTCATCGTTGTTCTAAAATAGGTCTTTGAAGGCCTTCCACATTGCATATGGAGCCTCCTTCCCATGGAGGTTCGAGAAAATATGATCTCTAACTCCTTCTAGTATGATCTTTATCGCCTTTGCAACACATTTCCTCCACACTACTAGATATTGAGCATAAGTTGTTCGAGGCTTAGAAATATTTTTGTCTATGAATTCCTTAAGCCCATTGTCTTCCAACACTACCTCCATCTAGTCCTTCCAAGCAATATAGTTCGAACTACCCTCAAGGGCATATTCAAGTCTCAATCCGTAGAATGACATCCTGCTAGCTCTGAAGAACGATACTATAAATTTGATTTCACCTGAAAAAGACAAACTTGTATTCTCCTCTTCTAGTGTGATTTTTGCAATGATACCATGTATAAATTCCTTGTAGATTCAAACTACTAATTGTAATTTACTAAAACAATAGACTTGAATCTACTCTACTCATCAGCGGAAACAATTAAATGATCGTGAAATCACGAAGCATAGAAGAGAAATAATTCAATCAACACATTACGCAATGATTTCCTAGGGAAAGCCACAACTAAAAACCCATTATAACTATATATTGCATTAGTCAGAAAATATGAGAAGATTACAATGCTTTTCTCAAGCCCGAGCAACCCTTGTACTATATCTATCTGTCTCACAACTTCCTAGACAAGCCTAGGCCAATACTTAAACCAAATTTTGGCTTGCCCAAGTCCCTATTTCCTTGCATTGTTTCCTTGGAAATTAGCCCCCTACTAATTAGGGAAATTCCTCAATATGAATTACACAATCCTCATAGGCCTTCCTCTGAATTCATGCACCACCTGTACAATTCAGATGATTATACAATTGATAGTACATTGTCCTTGAACTCCAGTATCAACTGGGTAACTCTCAGATCTGACATGCATGAGTTATTTATGAGTGAATCATTAGTTAATTGGTTGAACACATGAAGCAACACCCCACTATCTGACCTCCTACTAGTTCCTCCATCAGTTGGAACTAGTTTAACTGACTTTAACTCAATTAAACTGAATTTATTCATTACAACTCAAAATAAACTCAACCATGGCTCCTATAATGTAGGAGACACTCTACATGACTCAAGATAGACCCTCAACTCGAATTAACTAATACAACTAAGTCAAATTAACTTAGTTAACTCGTACAAGTTGTCTTGTGATGTGGAATTACAATTTTATACCTAATTTAATTCAAGGACAAAATTAAATTAGGATTTTCTTGTTGCATTTTCAACGGATAAGGTGTTGAAGCTTCTCTTGGAAGCTTTAAAATGTTGTATATACCAACACAATAATATAATTTATAGACATGTTATTTATGATTGATTTTATGTTGTCGAACAGTACACCATATCAAG
Source organism: Pinus taeda (assembly GCA_000404065.3). NCBI lineage: Eukaryota > Viridiplantae > Streptophyta > Pinopsida > Pinales > Pinaceae > Pinus > Pinus taeda. The sequence continues at coordinate 24,935 of APFE030904189.1, read as the reverse complement.
CAATATATGAGAACCAACAAGAAAAGAAGTGATTTAGTTTATATGCCAAAGGTATGTAATATATGTTGAATCATGAGTATTTCTCATGACTGACATCCATCCTCATATAATATAAAAGGTATAATGGGTATTAAGCATCCAAGAGTTGGAAATGAGATTGATAGGTTTTTGAAAATGAGATACTTCTTTTGAAGTGTATCATATTTCTTGTCCTTCATAAATGACAAGTGATTTCAAAAATTTAATTTTTTTAAACGTTCTTTTTGAATTACCTATCTAGGACATGTTTGATCCCAATAAACAACTATGAAGGATAAAATTTTGAATGTTTCTTCTAGGTATCACATTTTCTTCGAGTAAAAGAAACAAATATTTGTGTTAAAGTAGATCTAGTTATGGTGAAAATGTGTGTGATATGTTAGAAGATCAATAGAGTTGAATGATATTATATGGTCAACTTTGGACCAAACAACCCTTTTAGATGAATAATGGGTTTTAGCCTTTCACAAGATTTCCTATTGAATCATTATCAAACTAATTTCTTTATGAGTGCATTTGCTCGTAGACAACATTGGGAAAATATCTTCACGTTCCTTGTGCTTCTAGAAGCACATTTAATGTATTTTATCATCGTGTCTAAAACCTTCTGCTTAAAAACATTACGTTATACAATTTTCTTTTTGAGTGTGTCAATGAAAATGAATTGAGAATAAGGTCTTTACACATTCTACTAACGTGGAGTCATTGAGCCTAACATGTGGAACGTTTAAATAAACAATAATGTGAATGTGAAGTTTCAACTAAATCCATCTTTGATACAAATAACAAATTGATCCTTGAAGATATCACTCTTTTAGTATGTGTGTGTAACATTAAGAAAATGTAGAAATTTTGAATAATTTAACACATATTCAATGGAGATTATCCTGATCATGTACTATTGCGGAAAACATACACAATACATAAGCTCCTCTACGTTGATCATCAATATAGCAGCATCAATAACAATAAAACATCAAGAGCATTCACACATTAACACAGTATGTATCCCGGGGAAAGCATCTCGCTAAAAACCCCAACTATCTGTATATTAATGATTGAGTCATGTAACATTACACAGCATAATACTTCTCACAAGTATCTCCACCTCTGTTACACACAATACAGCTCAGATCTGATCTCCAAATCTCTTCCACTGCTTGCCTGCCTCCACTGCACAATCCTGCAAGAGAATACTGATGAATGAATGAAGCAAACTCGTATTTCCTTGGCTATACCACGCAATCCTCATTGGAAATACTCAATCCCACTGATTGTGCAAATCATCATGCACAGCTATAGTCACAACTGGTAGCAATCTGATCCTCTAACACCTGTCCCTGCTGAACTGAACATGCACTGACATGCAACTGAGTTAACTGATGTATTCATTAGTTGTATTATGAGTTAATAACTTGTGAATTAATTAATAACTAATTCACCCAACTCATCTCTAGTCTATTTTGCAGTTAGACTAAATACAACCAGTTTAACAAAGCTAAACTGAACACAACTCCATCAACTGCACCTCCAGTCCACTAAACTCAACTCACTTGAGTTCTAACTGAAGTCTTGCATGCAAATATTAGTCATCCCATAGGTAACCACGTATTTCCTTCTGGGATCTGCATGTACCACATCCGTAGCTCATCCTGAAGTGCTCCAAGAGAATAAGACAAAGTTTATAGTCTAAATATTATTATGAGCTAATAATATTTGACTGTTCTATATTTAGACTGAGCAGTCACTCCGCTGTGATCTAGCAGTCACTCCGCTGTGATCTAAAAAATAGAAGTCCATCTATTTTTTCCAACTTGATCAATCATCCATAAACAGCAACCTGCAATCCATAGACATGATCCATATGTCTAAAAATAGACATAGTCTAAAAATAGACTTGCGCCAAAAATAGCCTGCGGGCCACTTAGTGAAGGCGACTCCTTTCCACTAAGCTCCATCATCTTGTTGCATTCTCAACAAGCATTTCTTGTTGCACACTTTTCAACACTCCCTCTCAACAAGAAAGGCTTCCTCTCAAACCCGATCCTGTAACTCTAGAATGTTTTGCATGCAATACATCTGGCCGGTCCACTTTCTCTATCATCAAAGTCTCTGACTGTTATTGCCTCTGTTGACTGAAAACTCTGCATCTCTGTGCTCTTCAGTATTTGACTGCTCTAGCCTCTGTCACCTTGATCTCTGACTGCATTCGTGATGCTGCTGGTTCTATCTCCCGGAATTGCATCCGCACTGCACCTCCCAACTGACCTCCCTGTTGGGCTAGAAACATACTCTGACGCTGAAGCTCTACCTGCTGCTGACAAGTGCTCCCTCTCTGACATCTGCGCTACTGCAACATCTTCATGCATCTCGCACCATTGCACACCTCTCTGTGCCACCTATCACTGTGCAAAACACTTGTGCCTCTCGCATTGCTACAGCCTGCTAGCTATGCGCTGTCCTGGGATTCCCCACACTGTCGCTCTCTCTGCCGCTCCATCTGCATCTATCTCTACCCAATCAGTCAGTTCTTGATACT
>APFE030904189.1:4894-21680 GCA_000404065.3 Pinus taeda | reverse complement strand
AACCTGCAATCCATAGACATGATCCATATGTCTAAAAATAGACATAGTCTAAAAATAGACTTGCGCCAAAAATAGCCTGCGGGCCCACTTAGTGAAGGCGACTCTTTTTACTAAGCTCCATCATCTTGTTGCAATCTCAACAGAAAAAATGGTAGGTTGGTCATTAATATGGAAATAGACTCTTTAATTATGATTGGTCATTCCCTTAACTGAAGTATACATTGGTGCAATCTACAAATTGGAGAGAATTGTAGGTTGGTTTTCAATATGCAAGTCGACTCTTATTAATTTTTAGTTAACATGTTATTTTCATAGTACAGTTACTTCAGGATCCATATTAGTCCAATTTTCATTAGCAATCATATAAGACATTATTATCATAATAGTAACTAATGAAAGAACATAGACAAAAGGTGCATAAGACAAGCTAAGACAAGAGTACACATGGATATGGCACAAGCCAGGGAAAAACCCCAAGACAGGGACAACCCTTGATCAATTCATATTATTATTATTATCAAATGTTTAGCAGAGAAAGAGAGTGAGAGTGCACTTGAAGTCAAATTGACTTGCCAATATGTTGAGCAATACCACTATCCAGATGTCAAGGACTCTAACCTAGTCAATTATGGATTTTATGTTTCATGATCTCATCAGTGGTTCATAACAGATAATGTAGCCACATAGTAGACTTCCAAAGCAGCTCGATTATGGATACATATACGCGGCCTTCTTTACTGAAGATGAGGAACCCAAATTAGCTTGATCCTGGAATGAATGAAGGTCTGGCTAGGGCATACATCTACCCTAACCTACAACAACAAACTCACGATATAGACCTCAAAACCATACGATATTCTTAGCAGTGAAAGTGGCTTAGGCTAGGCTAATCACTTAGCCTCTTTTCTTCCATTCAATGTAGGTCTAAACCTACCATACTCCACAAAAGGTTTGTGGCCAACAAAGTAAGATGAATGCGATCCAGAACTGTCATAAACACCCATCAATCTAGTTCAAACATGCCACAACCAACCTCATTCTTCTGCCTAAGATACTCGGCCTGATGAAGGTAAGGGTTTACCATATAAAACAAGCCCATACTTCCATCGTACTGACCTCAGCCTCCTGCCTGAGGAAATCAACCCATGAAGAAGACCAAAGGAACCCTAATCTTCCCCTTGATATCCATGATGGAGAACTTCCTCTTCTGCGGCTATTTCAGAGAAAATGGATGTGTCGAAATGAGGGTGGAGGTACCGTTGTTTATACAATTTGGTAGGGGTCAAGAGACGTGTCTATTGGACATGTTGAGCTGACATAGAGATAAGGCTGACCATGGTAATTTTTGTGTGAGAGAATAAATTCAAAACCCACTTTTACTTATCTAAATTTGACGATCTTTAGATCGATTTTGGTCCTCTCGAAGAGAGGAATATAATGCCATAATTATCTTATCCAATGGAGGTTCCCAAAGTGTAATTTGGCCCTAGCTTCCAATTTTAACACTCCCTCTCAACTAGGGAGAATTCCTGTTGGGCGCAAGATCCCCCAAGGGCAATTTTGGGGCTTAGAGCCCATATTTTGGTCAAAATTTGTAATTCCAATATAAAGACTCCGCATTTTGTGGGCGTGGAGCACGTAGTTGTTAAAGAGTCATAGGGTTGTCTGCCATTATTTTGATAATGTAATGTCAGCTGTAGAAGATCTACCGATGGCCCACGGACCATGGAATTGTATAAATAGAGCGAGGCTCTAAGTAGTTAAGGAAGCTATCTAATAATCTAGGATGAATAACATATGATGTATGTGAGATAGCTCTGAAGTGTAAAGTCTAGTTTTGGGTCGTACAGTAGGAAGACGCTCTACAACTGAGTGCGCAGAGGCTTAGTAGTCTACAGTTGAGTGCACGGACCCCTGCAGCTGAGTGCACAGGGCGAGTTGAAGCTGTAACTATCTGGAAGTATTAATAAATAGAAGTTTTTATCAATTCTGCATCTTTATTTCTTGTTTTATGCATCTGTTATATTAGGTATGAATTTCACTTTTAATGCTTATATGATGCGTGAATGTGTATAATTGTATTGGCTAAGGGAACGCAAGTTAGAATATCTGCTTATGCGAAGATAATCAAGATTGGTTAATAAGATAAGTAAGATATTTATCTTAGTTGGGGAAAAAGTGTAGCTCGTTGCCGTAGCAACGCATCTCAGCCCCTCGTTAGGGCTGCGCGAAGACCGATTGTAACAAATCATGAAGGTACTGAAGGTTAGAACAGAGCATGAAGCAACCTGCGCAAAGGCAGGCATAGTTGGAATAAATTGACATCACATCCATCTCAAGGGTGTAGAAACTTGGTTCCAGCATCCCCCCATACCGCTTCGGGTGAGACTTCAGTCCGTGCTCCGCGGGCTGACGCTAAAAGGGCCATTACTGTAGGGATTTGTTTGGCTAAATAAATCTGAACCCGGGTTAGGCCCCCACAAGCCAACAAATGGTTCAGTTGTCGGGAGGCACAAGAGGAAGGAAAAACATTTCATTATGCATGGCTCCTATTGTTGATAGTACTGGTGGCATGGGAGTTGCCCGAAGATAGCCAGTTCCCGTTGATCGTGTAGGACCTTCTAGAGGCAGCGAAGTACGCTTCGCTATGGGAAAAAAGGAACACACAAAGTATAAGGGAGAGCAAGATATTTTGGGTGCTCATGGAGATGAAAAGTAGGACGGGGATCAATTGCAAGTTGCGGTTACCGCCCACTGTCTACGTGGTGAGTTCTTTGCGAATTGCCGCGAGGCACAAGAGCAAGGAAAAACATTTCATTATGCATGGCTCCTATTGTCGATAGTACTGGTGGCATGGGAGTTGCACGAAGATAGTCAGTCCTCGTCGATCGCGCAGGACCTTCCAGAGGTAGCAAAGTACGCTTCACTGTGGGAAACCAAGGATGCACAAAGGATAAGGGGAGAAGGATATTTTGGCTGCTCATGGATATGAACATTAGGATGGGGATCAATCGCAAGTCGTGGTTATCGCCCACTATCTACAACAGTTTGCAGATCTTTGCGGAGTTCAAAGCAGATTTCCACCATGTCTTCTTCAGGGCGCGGAAGGACCCCACGAAGACGTGGCATGAGTTACCATACTTGGCGATCGACGATGTCATCTTTGCGGTCCTTGAGTCTTGGCCATTGGAGTGGCACGCTCCAGCTGGCTTAGCGGTGGAAGAAGAGAAGTTCGTTGCATAGCGGAAGAAGGAAGAGACGAAACTGCGGATGGCGCAGCTGGTGGAAAAGTGCAGGAAGGACGAAGCAATGGCTAAGGCCCAGGCAGCGTGCAACGCTGTGAAGTTAGCCGAGGAGTAGTAGAAGAAGAGCGCGAAGGACAGAAGTCACCTTTGCCCAAACAGGAGACATCCATAGAACAAGGTGGCATGGACTCGCAAACAACTTCCACCCAGCTCAAACGTCCGCGCCCATGAGAGCAGGTGGGGCCGCGAAAGAAGACAAAGGCCTCAAAGACTTCGTTCGACTCAATCACCCTCATTAAGGGGGATCTACATGATATCGATGAAACGGTGAGGGATGTCACCACGGAGGCCCTCCAGCAGTTTGAGGAGAAACATCAGTTGGTATTGGGGGCTCTCTAGACATAGATACAGGAGTTGCAAGTGCGCACTCCACAAGTTGGCACAGTGTCAACCAGCCTCGCAGTTGGCACTTCAGCTGCTGAGGAAATGTTGCGCGCTAGGGTGACCAACACAATAGTGCTACCAGATGGAGCACTCATGATAGAGAATGAGGCAGACAGGCCTATGGTCAGTAGCTTGAAAGGGGTCAGGTTAAACATGGTTGCACTCCCTCAGGAAACGTTCTATCTTTTGCATGATGGAGTCGCTGCAGAACTTCGAGCCAGGGAGAGTTGCGTTATCAAGATAATGAGCGAGCAGCACATCAACGTTGAGCAGTTGATCCTACAGCGCAATGAGGCAGTGGCGCAAAACAGACGAATAATGTAATTTGTGGAGGAAGCCTGCCAGATGGTCCTGGAGTTGGCCATCCAAGCAGAGGAATCAATGGAGGCGCACATCTGAAAGTTAGCCATAGGGGTGTGTGACGCACGAGCAGACATGGCCAGGGTTCAGCTGGAGCTGAACCTTCAGATATCAGAACTACAATTGAAGGCCCAGCCTTCAACTCCGCCGGAGGTCAGAGAACAGCGCACCACCGCGATCACTACAGCAATGGCGATTTTTAACAGTGCAGTGACAGACTGCTTGAAACTATTCGAGTAGTCATTCGAGGTCCTCACCACCCTGTAGGAGGACGCGAACATAGAGTGCCTAGAGACAAAGGTGCGTGAGCTGCAGCAGAAGTACGACGAGGTAAAAGGGACCGTGCAGACGGTTTCCCTTACACAGAGGCTGGCAAGGATGCAGCAGACCAAGGCGCTCAAGGAATAGGTGGATGTCACTCAACATAAGGAAGCAGTTTTGAAGGTGCACCTACAGCTGTGGATCGACGATGCGTATACATTTACCTCATCCATTGAAGCAAAGCTCATGTAGATGCAAGCAACTCAGGAAAGGATTTAAGGCAGTAGTTCCGTGACAGCGGTCACCGAACAGCGCGTTGAGGAAGTCCAGCAGGCAGTTGCTCAGTGTATTGTCAAACTTGCAGCGATCCTATCAGAGTTGGGAGGTCTTCGCGCAAAGATTTCCACACCTATAGAGTGACTCGAGGGCGAGTCACGATGTTTGTGTTGGGGGCCTATTAGGCTCGGGATCCCCTAAGGGTAGTTTTGGGGCTTAGAGCCCAGATTTTGGTCAAAATTTGTAATTCTAATGTAAAGACTCTGCATTTTGTGGGCACGGAGCTCGTAGTTGTTAAAACCTCATAGGGTTGTCTACTTTTATTTTGATAATCTAATTTCGGCTGTAGAAGATTTACCCATGGCCCGCGGACCATGAAATTGTATAAATAGAGCGAGGCTCTAAGTAGTTAAGGCAGCTATCTAATAATCTAGGATGAAGAACATATGATGTATGCGAGATAGCTTTGAAGTGTAAAGTCTAGTTTTGGGTCGTAGAGTAGGAAGACACTCTGCAGCTGAGTACGCAGAGGCCTAATAGTCTGCAGCTGAGTACACGGACCCCTGTAGCTGAGTGCGTAGAGCGAGTTGAGTGTGTAACTATCTGCAAGTATTAATAAAGAGAAGTTTCTATCAATTTTGCATCTTTATTTCTTGTTTTATGCATCTATTATATTGGGTATGAATTTCACTTTTAATGCTTATATGATGCGCGAATATGTATAACTGTATTGGCTAAGGGAACGCAAGTTAGAATATCTGCTTACACGAAGATAATCAATATCGGTTAATAAGATAAGTAAGATACTTAGCCTAGTTGGGGAAATAACGCAGTTTGCTGCCATAGCAGCACGAAAGCATCTCAGCCCCTGGTTAGGGTTGCGCAAAGACCGATTGTAACAAATCACGAAGGTACTGAAGGTTAGAACAAAGCACGAAGAAACCTGCGCGAAGGCAGGCATAGTTGGAATAAACTAACATCACATCCATCTCAAGGGTGTGGAAACTTGGTTCCAGCATCCCCCCATATTGCTTCAGGTGAGACTTCAGTCCGTGCTCCACGGGCTGATGTAGAAAGGACCATTTGTGTAGGGATTTATTTGGCTAAATAACTCTGAACCTGGGTCAGGCCCCCACAAGCCAACAATTCCACTTGCCAATCCATGCCATCCTGTCATCGTGATCCATCTCTGCATCCCATCACATCTCTGCTCTGCTCTGTTGAACACTGATATGAATAATAAAGAAGAATTAATCGAGAGCGATTCACAAGACCTTGCCACTCTCCACTAACAAAAGTCAACCCACATAACCATGAAACAAATAGACTTGATCCCAAGTGATCAAGTTAAAGAAACATCATTCATCCTAGACATAGGGAGTACGACAGTAAACTATGTGTCCATCGATAGTTCTATGGTCCCTATCCACTTACATATCACAATAATTGTAGAGAAAGGATGAACCACATCCTACACACATGTAAATCAGCAATAGTAGGAATAATCCTACACACAGGGAAAGGATGAACCACATCCCATCGACATGTCAACCACATATCGTAGGGATTAATCATCGTACATGTGGGGAAAGGATGAACCACGTCCCACCGACATGTCAACAGATGCCTATATGCATCTCTCATTGGGGTACCCACAGGAGAAGGTGAACCACTCATCATATGCATATGTTATCAACAGTTGGGTAAGGTGAACCACTTACCCTACATACATGTGTCCACAATCATAGGGGAAGGTGAGCCACTCACCCTACACACATGTCAGCCACCATGGGGTATCACAGGGGAAGGTGAACCACTCACCCTGTACACAGTGGACCAATAGGGGAAGGTGAACCACTCACCCTATGGTCACTTATAGCTCAATAATTACGCCAAGCCCCTAGGAGCTCCCAGAGCTCAATGTTCAATTTTAACCAAGGATCCCTTCATATAGGGAATAGTTCCAAGCTGCTTTCTGAAAGTCAATACTATATCAAAGGGAGCCTCATAGCTTCCTTTAGCAACATATAAATGTATATATAGTAAACATATTGATTTACAACAGAGATCTCGACATCACTTAGCAATTCTCTGCTTCTTGCATATCTTGATGAAGATAATATTTAACTTCTCCCTCTTACTTAGGGAGACCATAGCCTAAACTTGTTTTTCAAAAGCGCACAATGTCCATTAGACAACTTGCGCATCAAGAGATCTGTCGACTCAAGCATGCCATAGGAATGCCCTTTGTTGTACCATATAAAGTGGTATGTGAAGTATATATTCTTTTGAAATATACAACAAAGGGTGTGCTCAAATAACTCACTGAAGTGTTAACTCAAATGTCTTAATAGTAAGCCTAGCTTACTGCTTTATGCATTTAGTCACAACGAAGCTATGGACTTCATGAAATAAGGTGAATTATAGCATCTTACTATTCACCATACTATGCTTCAAGAAATTTACAATGTGTCTGAATCAACAACTTCTCCATTATGTCAGACCTTAAAGCTAAGGAATAAATCAAATCCCTCTGAATCATAGCTCCCTCTGAATATTTGAAAAGAGAAATTTCACAATGAGATATCTGCAACTGATTATTAGTCCACATGGACAACCTTCTTGAAATAATCAATGAGTTATTAATCCAATCAACCATTTTTGCATGAAGAGGAGCTAACACATGGCTTTTCTACTTCCTTTTATCTTCTTGAAGATATGGTCAAAAAGGGTGGAGGAATACTGTCATCAACTGTTGCTCAGTTTCAATCGCATCATCATAGAGAAAGGACAAGATCACTGCAGCCATCTCCTTTTCTCGGTTTAGCCTGTAAAGATAATGGTGAATAATATCAGAAGAAAATATTTGTCATCACCTCTGATTTTGTACTTCATGGTTGAAGGCCTGTAATGGGATGCCAAGTTCTTGTTTTCAAGAAAGAATATTCCCAAGGTACTTCTCCCAAGATGCCAAAGTCAAAGGTACTGCATATAAGACCTGAGTATACAGGTGCAGACATATTTTTACCTATCCTCAATTCAATTCAACATAGTTCTAGCTAATTGATAAGATATATTGAATCATGGAGATGATGCACAAAAGTTCTATCATAAAAGTACTAAGTTATGCCATGCACTTATTACTATTGATACTCCGAGAATACTGAGATGTCAAGCTATTTTACTTCCAATAATACCTTTCAAATCATGTATAATGTTATTTAGGAAAAGCCTTGCCTTGAGGCGAAAAGCTCGAGATTTACTGAGACCATAATAGGGATACAAATTGACTGCAGACATTGATTCACAAATCTCTGCTTGATCTAAAAACTGAAGATATAACTTCACATTGTACCATTGTCATATTGATGTCACATAATGTTGTCAATTCTATCACAAAAGCATTGTCACCACAATCATATGAGAATCATGTAACTGACATCAAGGAGTAGAGATTACAGCATCATACATGTATATCATTAACAAAATCCCTTACAGAATAAGGGTTATTTCATCCATTGAAACAATCATCAATGCAATGAGATCATCCTTAACGTTTTATTACCATAGCAAAGATCACGGTCTCATGTTATTGTCCATTTATCTTAATACAAGTCATAAAGAATGAGTGAGCTACTATAGGATGTCGGGCCTTCTAGAAAAGCAATTCCCTAGAGTATATAAAACCATAATAGGCAACGATGACAACATGAGAACTGAGCAAGTCATCAAAATACTTAGAATGAGCAAGATACTGAGCCACAGACCCACATGATAATATAATTTATCTGAACCATGGAGACAGTGAAATTCTTCAGAGAGTGGATGTGATTCTTTAATACGAGCCTTAAAAAAAGTATTAAGATGAGGAACCAATAATCATATTTGTGTACAACATTTAGATCTCACAATGTTATGAGCCATGAAAAGGAATCATGATGCATATAGCGGAGAACTATGCCAATTGTGTCTTATATCAATGCAAGACCATAAATGGAAACATGTGTCATATACAATGATTCGAAAATGAGACCGTTTACAATTCAGAGATGCAAGATATACAAGGAGTGATAGTAACATTTGAAGACCAAAATCGAATCCTCATTCAATAAAGACCAAATCCATTAAGAAATGTCATAGGGCGAGAGTTCTAAGGTAGTAAGAAATTTGAGTGCTTGTGCCAGAAAGAGATGTGAATTCTTGATCCAAGAAGAGACGTGAAACCCTGAGTCTTTTCGTAAAATTAGATAGTTGAAAATCTCAAAACTGAGACATTCCATTCCATATTGTAATGCCATACAACTGAGATGTCATATCACTATATAAACAATCAAGTCTTAATTATGATGATAGTGAAGTCATAACTGCAATGCCAATTAAGGCCATCCATACAACTATGATTAGATTAATATATTGTCAAGACAAACCAAACTACTGATCTGAGACGGACCGAAATATTGTAGTGAGATCAATTATTGTGAGATGAGACATAGAGACAACATGATTTCAAAACAGAGTGTAAAATATTGTAGTGAGATTATACAGATCAAAGCAAATGCAGAAGTCATCATGTATTATAGTAATGTGGAAAGGCAAGTGAGACCATATAGTAATACTCTCCCATACATATCTATTATAGTGAGGACATTCCAGAGCATGTTCATTGACTTACTAAATGCAGAGATACAAGACCAAACGCAGTGATACGAGACATGTGCCATAAGCAAAGGTAAGATCTTGTGATATTGTCATGTGAAGATAATCCCCTAAGCCAAGTCATGCAAACATAGACTTTAACCCAAGTGAAGATGTTATACATTGAAATCTATAACATCTCCATCCTCCATGAAACTATCACTACTAGGGAAATATTTAGTAGTAGATGTTTTTGCCATGTTTTGTGAATTGAAGTGTTTCCTACGAGCTTTTGGGGATTTCTGGTCTCTCTCATCATCAAATAAGTGTTCAAACTTATACGTTTCATCTCCTTCACTCTGAACATGTTTGTATACAAGAGGTTCAACACTTCCTTTTAAACTCGAAGCATCCTTTTTACCGAGTGTACATTGCAGAAACTCAAATCAAGTGTGTCTTGCTTGTTGTCTATCGTTGCCATGCCAAAAACAATGTAGCTTGAAAGTTAGATTGACAACACTGTATGAGACAGAGTCAATTAAAGTTGAGATCCAAACAAAATTCTTAAACGCATTACCTCATAATAGTACCATATGAACCTCAAAGAATCTATCATCTGAAACTCTTGCTTGGGCTTGACTTCTCCTAGCTTTGAAACCATGTTAATTTTAATTAACATGTTCTTTGCATAGTACAGTTACTTCAGAGATCCATATTAGCCCAATTTTCATTAGCAATCACATAAGACATTATTATCATAATAGTAACTAATGAAAGAACACAGACAAAAGGTGCAGAAGACAAGCCAAGACAAGAGTACACATGGATATGGCACAAGCCAGGGAAAAACCCGATAGGGAGAACCCTTGATCAATTCATCTGATTATTATTATTATCAAATGTTCAGCAGAGAAAGGGAGAGAGTACACTTGAAGTCAAATTGACTTGCCAATATGTTGAGCAATACCACTATCTAGATGTCAAGGAATTAACCCAGTCAAGTATGGACTTTATGTTTCATGATCTCATTAGTGGCTCATAATAGATAATGTAGCCACATAGCAGACTTCCAAAGTAGCTCGATCCTAGGTACATAAATGTGGCCTTCTTTACTGAAGATGAGGAACCTAAAGTTGATTAATTCTTGACTAAATGAAGATCTGGCTAGGGCATACATCTGCCTTAACCTACAACAACAAACTCATGATATAGACCTCAAAATCATATGATCTTCTTAGCAGTGAAAGTGGCTTAGGCCAGGCTAATCTCCTAGCCTCTTTTCTTCCATTCAACGGAGGTCTAAACCTGCCATACTCCACAGAAGGTCTGCGACGAACAAGGTAAGATTAATAAGGTCCAAAATTGTCATAAACACCCATCGATCTAGTTCAAACATGCCACAACCAGCCTCGGTCTTAGCCTGAGATACTCGGCATGATGAAGGGAAGGGTTTACTATATAAAAAAGGCCCAGACTTCCATCATATTGACCTCGGCCTCCTTCCTGAGGAACTCGACCCATGAAGAAGACCAAACAGATGTTAATCTTGCCCTTGGTATCCATGCTAGAGAACTTCCTCTTTTGCGGTTATTTCAGAAAAAATGGATGTATCAAAATGAGGGTGGAGGCACCCCTATTTATACAATTCGATAGGGGTCAAGAGACATGTCTATTCAACCTATTGAGCCAACATAGAGATAAGGCCGACCTTGGTAATTTTTGTGTGAGAGAATAAATTCAAAAACCCACTTTTACTTATCCAAATTTGACAATTTTTAGATCAACTTTGATGCTCTCAAAGAGAAGAATCTAATGCCATAATTATCTTCTTCAAAGGAGCTGCCCAAAGTGGAATTTGACCCTAGTTTCCAATTTTAACAACTCTCCTATTATGGGTGGTCATGCCCTTAGCCAATGTATACATAGAAATCTTAAAGTTGGCTATTGCTCATGAAGATGTAAAGGTATATAATTTTTTAAACTTTTTGCATTTAAATATAAAATTTGTGTGAAAATGTTGTAAGTGAATTAGCTTCACAACCCTCTTCTGCTCTATGACTTTGGGAGTTCATAGGTTCAAATTCAATTGTTGGCACTTTGAACTCTTACGCTAGCTTGAGGTTTACTTATTAGAGTGGTCGATTTGCAATTTCATAAGGGGATAATGAATTCATTGAAGTGTACATCCCCAAGCGCTTTTTCGCTAGCAATAACTATAAACTCAACACTTATTCCTAGAGAATCTAAAGCCTATGTATGATGTCCCTGCTAAGTAATTTCTCACCATCTCTATTCATTTAACATTCCAAATTCTTAAGCCATTTTAACATTGAATTTTGAATAATATATATTAATATGATGTCCCTACTAAGTAATTTCTCACCATCTCTATTCATTTAACATTCCAAATTCTTACGCCATTTTAACATTGGAATTTGAATTATATATATTAATATATAAACTTAAATATTTTAAGTATATGTTTATTATATTTATAATTTATTATTAATAAAAAATATAATATAATATTTTTTATTTAATAAATACAATTACTTTTAGATGTGTTTATTTTGGAATAAAATATGTCTATTTTGAAATAGCTTTCAAAATTTTAATTTGATTATTAATAATTATTAGGTGGATAGTAGGGATTTAATATCCATAAAATATTTTAGAATAATAGTCATAAATGATTGAGATTTATTTCAAAAGTGGTTATACACTTTCTTTCTTTTTAATTAAATTCATTAATTAATAAAAAAATGTCATATGAACATGAGTTATGGTTTTTTGAGCATGTAATATTTGCGGATGGTATTATAATAAAGCATATTTACAAGTTAAAAATCTTTGTGATAAAATGGAATTGAATCACAAATGTATATATGTTTAATTCATATATTAATTATTTTTATAATTAATAATAGTGATAATAATTTAAAATAATGTTATAATTTAGTTTATTTTTATGATTTCTTTTTAAATTTGGTAATGTGAGATGTATTATGAAATAAGTGTTTTTGATGTCTATCAATATTTACAAGTTTTTTTTTTTGTAAGCTTGTAGGACATTTCTATTAATTTTCTCTCAAAAAGAAGCAGGTTACATCCACATTTCATATGATTAGGTGGCCTCAACCTGCCCATTGGGAAATGAGGTCTGTTGGCCACCTAATAGCATGATAAGCCATCCAAAAACAAAAGATAATGAGTCTAGCTGGCCACACTAGATATGTTTGACTATCCTTATACTTCCTACAATCTAGATAACTATAAACATAACTAACAACATTCTTAAAAGTTTGAGACTACTGCAAACAAAAACTAAAACAAGGGGTGTGTCATCACACTATTCATCTTCATCTGAATCAACAGGAGCAGGATCCTTCACACTGGAGCCCGACTGCTTGGTGAGAGGGATACATGGGATACGCTGCTCGATGGGGCTGAGGCAACCATTTTTCTACTGCAATTGAAATTGGATCTTTTGAAACTCCTTATTATAATACGGGTATCGATGGGATGACATAGGCATGCCTATTGAGAACTACTCTAGAGTTTTAGCCAGAAGGCTCTTCATCGTCCAATATAAGTGAATTGTTTTCTTGTATTAAGTGGATATTCCTCGAGTATGTTTAGGGTTTGGTACCAAAGTTTTCCAATCGTCCAAATCAATTTCCAGATTTTCCTCGTTCTGTTTGATATCCTCATCCCATTCTACAATGCTCTGTCTGACCGAGGTAGAACTGCCCGAGTGGTAAGCCTAGGCCGCTTCGTTAATGATTGGGGAGGCTGACTTACACCCATGCACTGTGAACTAGGATGACTAGTCACAAGGGGTGATTTCTTCTATTTTCCATGTCTACAGGTTCCCCGAACAGTCTTTCCTTTACCAGAGGCGACGCGAGTCATTTTGCTGAGTGAATGATTGACTAATTGTATGTATGGAAGAAGGCCCGAACAAATTCTATACTCAGAAGCAAGAGGTTGTCGGGGGTCGCTCCAAACTTGGGCACTCGTGACAAGAACCTTGAACTAAAAAAGACAGAGCCAACAGTGAAGCTTCTCGATGGACTCCTTCCCCAAGACAATGAGCAGCTTGGACCAGATCCACAACAAACGGAGCTCACAGACAAACTTACCAAACTTTGCGAGGGAAAAACTGAAAGCCACCACCTTGTTAATGGTTCTACCACCTTCCAGATTGGCATTAAAACCTTGAATGTGCACCACCACCTCTCCATGTACTTCGTGCATGTGAAGGGTGGCACAAAATTGCCTTGGGATTTACATGTTAAACAATGGGCAAAAACTTACCCATGAGATCCAGCTCACACCGTGATCGGAAACATTTATTTTATATAATTATACTAATTATATATATTATTTATATTATTATACATTCTAATTTTTAAAATGAAATTTTTTATAAGGGAGAGTTCCCCACCACCTTGGTTATCCATAAGGAATCCAATGATGACATGTATCATCAAATGCACGTTGTGCTGTCCTTATCCACCTTGCATCTTAGATTCATCTACCTCTAGTTGTTCGCCACATAATCCATGACTTTTGCCGCTCTCCATAACAACTCTTCTATTGGCTCAAACGTTGTGCCATTACCAATGGCATGGCCAGCCAAGTAACACCAACCTAATAAGTCAGAGATGTCAAGTCTATTTTGAGCAAGGAAAAAAAGCCCATATTTTGTATAAGACTTTCAAAATATTTGCACAACTTCTTCAGAGAGTAAAGCGGGTAGCAATTAAAACTCAAGGCTCTGGATATTCAGAGAGTCCAACAATGAATTCATTCAACAATAGAGCTACATAAAATTGCACAGGCAATATTAATACCCTCAAAATATTACTGAGAATGCTTTCCATTTCCTAATACAATGGCAACACACAAACTAGAGGAGTAAGCAATGAACTGAACATGTTTTCTCTTTCTCCCTCTATTTGTACTAACAATGACACCAGCTCACTAAACAAGGATATGAATGATGTAATTGAATGATTTATTAATAGAGCAGATATCTTTGCATAAATAATGTTGGTAGCAAATTGAACTACAAAATTGAAAGGATTAATATCACGGTTTTCGCTAGCAAACATATAATATATGGTGTGAAATAGAGAACATAAACTTGATTAATCATCATTTTAGTAACAAGTTCAAAGAATATGGCTACAACATGAATGTTAAACGAAATTCATGTAGTATTCTCCAAGATGCAACACTCATCATCATACAAACACATTATTAGGTTATCATACAATATGAGTGGTGATATTCCTCGCCAACACAAAGTTACTCTAATTCCTTTCGGTGGTCTGCTGTAGCGCAAGAATTTTATTTTTGTCATTCATATGGATTAAATTGTTGTGTTGGCATAATTTTTTGATTTTGAGGTTTGAGTGAATTGAATCGTGAGTGTATCCTGGGGCCAGTGAGCAATTGAGGGATCAGTGAGAAAAGAAGGCAACACAGAAAAGGAGGCTACCCAAAAATTGTCACGTTAATGTTGTCATCAGACTTTGCAAACCTAGCTTCAGAAGCCAAATATATGATGGAAAATGGGGTAGATTGGATGCACACGAGTGCATGGATCAATGGTTGGGGCAATCGGTTGCCACGCACCCCACCAGCGATCGAGTCCCGATTTGTAGCGTTGCGCAGCAGTATATAAAAGTTTCATTGAGATTGTAATGTGAATGTAATGAGATGTGACGGTTGTCAGCTTGACTGACACGTATATATGTACAAAAAAGAGGGCCCCATAATGCTTCTTCTGGGAACTAGCCCCTCCCATTAAATTAAAGAAAATGGGGTAGATTGGTTGCATATGGACATCATGGTATTATTATTTTGCTGCCAGTACCACCCATTTTGTTTTTCTATTGATTTTTTTTAATTATTGGGCAAGAGATTAAATCTGCTTCATACAGGGCAAGGAGTGAGATGGTCGGTGATATTTAGTTTCGGTTTTACAATAACATAGACTACACAAAATTTTCAAGTTTATCTGCATGTTGTACCTGTGTTAGAAAATGCAATGAGAATATCAATTATGGGGTTAACATAAAGAGTTTTAGAAAATGCCTATGCATAGTTAATGAGAATATCAATTGTGGGGTTAACATAAAGAGTTTTAGAAAATGCCTATGCATAGTTAATGAGAATATCAATTGTGGGGTTAACATAAAGAGTTTTAGAAAATGCCTATGCATAGTTAATGAGAATATCAATTGTGGGGTTAACATAAAGAGTTTAAGTTTTTGTCACCTCAAAGCGTTGTATCGTTTTTTTGGCAAATAGATCGATCTTACCATTTGGTTACTGATTCGAACCAGATATGTAGATTGTTATGTTAACCATATATAGTCATACCCATAACCACTGATGATTTATTCATCTGATTCCAATATACTCATATTTATATTCATTCATGGGTTTGCTATTTGATTCCAATATACTCATATTGCATTATTGATTGTCATTACCATATTTATTGTGCCTTAGGTATGGACCTGTCAAGTTGTGATATTAATCTCTCTTTGTGCATGCAATAACTTGGTGATAGAGCTTTTAAATACAAGGATGCCCTAGATTAGCACATCTTTTCATGTTTGTTTCCGCGCGGTAATATTTTCTTATCTCAGAATCCTTCCTTTTGTTCGGCCATGACTTAGAATCTAAGCCTCATTTACTCTTCTTCGTCATCTTATAGCTTTACCTCGGGAGGATTCCACCCCTTTTATACGTTGTGATTGCTATGAATTTTTAGCCTTACTCATGCATATTGATAAGCCTTAGTTTCATTTCACCACTGTTGTTATATTATGCTTGAGCTTGGTGTTCATACCTTTCTTGGAGGGGTTGTTGGTGAGATGAGTGGTCATACTTTCTAACCTCTCTACTTCCTTATGCTTAGAATGGTTCTATAAGTTTGGAACTAGTTGTTATCCTTTATACCACTCGTTCCTATTGGACAAGCTTCCTTTGTGTCATTCTCATATTCATTAAAAACTCAAAGGTGTCGAGTATCATCTTCTCTCTTTTTCTCTTGATCAATTAAGTTAAGGATTCAAGAGCATGTGGCAAGCATTAAATATCGTTGGTCCCACCCTTTAGCTTTAGTTGAGCACGCTAAGAAAACAAAACACCACATTTGCATTGAAAACTTCAAGATCTTATCCAAAACATAACATTGTTATCATAGGAAGTTTAAAGAGACCATTGAAATTGAAAAGCGTTTAGGCAATCTAAACAAAGATGACATATGGAAAATCAACAAAAACTGGTTCCCGCCCTTGCTTCTAGCTTTGCTTCCTCTTGAAGTAATTCCTAATCCTTTCCCTTATCATTTTTATTTCAGGTTTGACTATGTGTTTTTATGTTTTTCCTCTTTATTGTCCTCCCCCTCCTTTCTCTCTTTATTCATTTATTTAGTTAAGGTCAAAATCTTTTTTTTTTCATTCTCTCTTATTATTCTATATAAGTAATATTGTCATTTTCTTTTACTTTAATGTATTTATTCCTTTATTTATCAATTATATCAT
>APFE030904187.1:46796-61299 GCA_000404065.3 Pinus taeda | reverse complement strand
GAGAAGTGCTGATGCAACATGGAAAACCCATATGCTATCATTCTAAGACATTTACTTCTGTAGTAGTTAATTATCCCACATATGATATAGAATTGTATGCATTAGTACAAAGTGTGAAAAAGTGGAAACATTACCTAATGGGTAAAAAACAATCATACATACAGATCATCAACCACTTCAATATTTGCACTCACAAACTAAATTGCAGCAATCAAGACATTATAGGTGGATGTGTTTTCTACTGCAATTTCATCTTGTCATCATATATAAGAAGGGCATACACAATAAGGTTGCAGATATGTTATCAAGATCAATCATAAATGCATCTACTATACTTAAGAATAATTCAGTAATGCATGAAGGTTACATTGAACAATATGCTCAAGATGTAGATTTTAAAGATGTATATGCAACTTTAAGTCATGGAAAGCAAGTAGAAGAATTAGATTATTATGTAAAGGACCAACTCTTATATCATTTTGGAAAGTTATGCATTCCACAAACTGAAAGAATTAACATAATTCGAGAAGCACATACTTCTCTTATATCAGGTCATTTTGGTGTAAGTAAAACAATTGCACAATTGCAAAGGTTCTGTTATTGGCTAAGGATGCATGAGACAGTTTCTAGATATATCAAAGGGTGTACAATGTGTGCTACAAGCAAGCCCAATAATAGGAAATTAGGTTTGCACATTCCACTTCCAATTCCTTCTCGTCCTTGGGAAAGTGTTTCCATGGATTTTGTTGGGGGATTGCCAAAGTCTAGGAAAGGTCATGATTATTTGTATGTTGTTGTGGATAGGTTCAGTAAAATGTGTATTTTGATACCATGTAACAAGAAGGTTACAGCTGAACAAACAACAAAGTTATTCTTTCAGAATGTATGGGTTCATTTTGGGTTACCCACTTCTATTGTATCTGATCGAGATTCTCGATTTGTTGGGAAGTTTTGGTCAAAACTATGGGAGTTGATGGACACCAAGTTGAAGAAGAGCACATCATTTCATCCACAAACAGATGGTCAGACAGAAGTGGTCAACATGACAGTGATCCAATTGCTCAAACACTATTGCAGCAAGCATCCCAAGCTTTGGGATGAGCATTTTGTGTTATGTGCAACATGCTTACAATTGTGCCAAGCACTCTTCTACTCAAAGATCTCCTTTTGAGACTTGTTTTGGTTTTATACCAAAGTCTCCCTTGGATTTTTTCTTTGGTAAAGACATAGCAGTTGATGGACACAGTGACGTGGACAAAGAAACCAAGTTCATTGAACAAATCCAAGAATTTCACCAGGCAGTATAGGAACAGATGGAAAGAAGTCAAGCCAAGTACAAGGCAAGACATGACAAACATCGAGTTGAGCATAGTTTTCAAGTTGGTGATCAAGTTTGACTGTACATTAGCAAAAACAGAATGCAAGGTGAAGGTAAGAAGCTAAAACCAATAAGGTATGGACCTTTCAAGATACTTGATAAAATTGGTGAAAATTCTTTTCGCCTTGATTTTCCAACTTATATGCAGATCTATTCAGTCGTTAATGCAGAAAACTTGAGATTGTATGAGCCTTCATTGATTGAATATCATGAAGAGCAAAGTCAGTTTCCTTCTATTGGGGATTTTTTGCCTGATTATCTCAATGAGTTACAGGAGGACACATTTTTGGATAGGAAGGTAAGAACTACGCGTCAAGGGGATGTTGAGCACCTAAGAGTGGGACTCAAAGGTTCAAATCCAAGTAGAGCTCGATGGATGGAAATTGGACAAGTGAGGGCGCAGTATCCTCACTTGCTCGAATGCTAAAAACCAACTTTTGGTGGTCCAAAAGCTTTTTTAGTGGAAAGGCGTGATCCAAAATGGATCTTAAAACCTCAAAAACAATCCAAAATGGATCCTAAGTCCTCAAAACCATTATGCCTTTAGCTATTGGAAAACACTGACAAAGAGGGAAAACACTAAAAATCGGCGAAAACAGAGCTAATCAGAGGTTTAAATGTCGCTGCACAGGAGCCGACGGATCTGGCCGATCAACGGTCCAAATCAAATCTGTGATATCGCATCAGTGGAGGTCAGCGGGGCATATCGACACCAACCCTGAGTGAGTTGCGACTGCGATCCAGCGATATAACGTGGACTATCTGATTGGCACGCAGATCAATGGTGGAGACCATGTATATCGCATCACAGATTCTAAGGGAAGGACTTACCAGAGGCCAAAGACATGAGCGATATGCGATTGCAACTTATCGCATCGCAATGTAACAAAGGGGTGATGCTAATGAACCGCGGGTCATGCGAAGTGCGATATGGTGATGGCGTCGATTGGCGATCGGCGAATGCAATTGGCGTTAGGATCGGTGAATCATAATACAAAGGGAAATGCGACATGCAATAAATCTGGACCCGAAAGGGGTTATAGATGCGGCTTTATATAATTTTAGTTCTGATAATAAGCTTTTGTCGAGGTTTCTATGTTTTAATGTATTCATGTATAACACTGAAATGCAAAGGAGACCATGGCATATGGGCGCTTGCGACTTGCGATAGCGATGCAACAACGGACCCGATAGGATTATAGATCAGATTCAATATCATTTGAAGTCCTACTTGGCAGAATTTCTCACCGTTTTGGTGTATTTATATGTGTAAATATAGAAACGTATTCCCGGGGATTTCACCCGGGCCAGTGGTCCTTTCTGTTACAAACAAGTGGCCTTGTTGATTCAAGTGTTTACAATGATTGTTTAAACGCTCAAGAAGGAGATGAAGGGACAGCGGCCGGGGGCTAAAGAGCTCGAAGAGGGAAGGCGAACAGACAGGGCTGAGAGGCTTAAAAACCACTCAATGGCAGAACAAAGAGGCATAGAAAGAGAGAAAGAGAAAATGGAGGACAAAGAGAAAGAGCAAGCAGTTGTGTACACTTGTAGACTTGAGGATTTCGAGTAAATCCCTGTTGTTTTTTCACTGTTGTGTTAAGACACTGTTTGAGCTCACACTTGCAATATTCTGCTCTTAAAGACATAATATAGAGGTCGACACTGAAAGCTTGGACTAGGAGATGTAGCTAGGGGGTCTGGTGACTCCTTCATTATTTTGACTGTGTTGATTTGTGTGTATTATGTTTTATAATTGTTCATTGTCTATATTATTCGCAATCTTTTTGATCTGTTGCACTAAATAATATAGGCATTCCTGCACATGAGTTTGTAATACCTTAATATTGATTTAAGATCTGATTTTCAGATCATGTCCTTCGTCACCACTGCTCTCATAGTCCTTAGGATTAGGACTAAGTGGAAATTGTGACTTTTTATTTATTTGAAATTCTTCATCATGTTCTTCATCATTGTTGCTCTCATAGTCCATAGGATTAGGACTAAGTGGAGACTGTGACACTCTATTCATTTGAAATTATTCATCTTCTTCATCACTGTTTCTTTCATAGTCCATAGGATTAGGACTAAGTGGACACTGTGACACTCTATTCATTTGAAATTATTCATCATGCTCTTCATCACTGCTTCTCTCATATTCCATAGGATTAGGACTAAGTGGACACTGTGACACTTCATTCTTTTGAAATTCTTCATCATGTTCTTCATTGATGCTGCTTTTATAATCCATAGGATTAGGACACTGTGACACTCTATTCAGTTGAAATTATTCATCATTGTTGCTCTCATAGTCCATAGGATTAGGATTAGGAGGACATTGTGACACTCCATTCTTTTGAAAAAATTTATTATACTCTTCATTGATGCTGCTCTCATAGTCCATAGGATTAGGACTAAGTGGACACCATGATACTCCATTCTTTTGAAATTCGTCATCATGCTCTTCATCACCGTTGCTCTCATAGTCCATAGGATTAGGACTAAGAGGACACCGTGACACTCCATTCTTTTGAAAATTTTCATCATGCTCTTCATCACTACTGCTCCCATAGTCCATAGAATTAGGACTAAGTGGACACTGTGACACTCCATTCTTTTGAAATTCGTCATCATGCTCTTCATCACTGCTGCTCTCATAGTCCATAGGATTAGGACTAATTGGACACCGTGACACTCCATTCTTTTGAAATTCGTCATCATGCTCTTCATCACTA
Source organism: Pinus taeda (assembly GCA_000404065.3). Lineage (NCBI taxonomy): Eukaryota > Viridiplantae > Streptophyta > Pinopsida > Pinales > Pinaceae > Pinus > Pinus taeda. The sequence continues at coordinate 57,189 of APFE030904187.1, read as the reverse complement.
CTGCTCTCATAGTCCATAGGATTAGGACTAAGTGGACATTGTGACACTCCATTCTTTTGAAATTCTTCATCATGCTCCTCATCATTGTTGCTCTCATAATCCTTAGGATTAGGACTAAGTGGAAACCGTGACTCTTTATTTATTTGAAATTCTTCATCCCATCTTTCAACAGTGTTGCTCTCATAGTCCTTAGGATTAGGACTAAGTGGAATAATTGACTCTTTATTCATAGTGGAAGAATTTCCATTATATTCATCAATATGAATAGAGTTGTTACGCGACAAAGATGTTGATGCTTCACAAAGCAAAACTTCACTATCAGAAGAATCCATCCCTTTCAAATAGAAGAGGTTGAAGGATACAAATGCAAACTCTTCTAATGATATTATATAGCTTAAAGAATGAAATTTTCCCTCTAAAAATTTTCGCCAAAAAATTTATTTCATGTATTTCCCTCCATTTTTTTCTTCTTGTTGGGCTGTAAATTTCGTTTTTGGACCCTATATTAGGTTGGGCGGACCTACCTACAGTTTTGTGCATGATTTTTCGCACATGGTTTTGGACGCGATGGTTTTTCGGTCCATGGTTTTGGATGTGATGGTTTTCGGTCCATGGTATTGGATGCTTCGGCATGTTTAAATATGTATTGTAACATTGAAAGGAACATAATGAAAAATCAAGCTGGTAGCCTCGGTTTTGGGATCCAGGGGAAAATCTCTGTGTGTTATGCTCTCACATTGTTTATTTTCTATGTTTTAGAATTCGTATGCAGGTAATTTCTGTACGGAGTTAAAACCTACATTTGGTATTAGAGTTGTTTTGGCTTCAAGGGGACGCCTTTGTTGCCGAGGGGTTTCGCTCGGGCCTGTGGTAGACCCTGTTCAGTGGGAGATCAACGAGATTGATTCTGGTGGTGAAAGAAGATGGCGAGTAGTGGAAAGATAGAGATCAAGAAATTTAATGGTCAGAGTTTTGAGTTGTGGAAACTCAAGATGGAGGATTTGTTGGTGGATAAAGATCAGTGGATCGTGGTAGATCCAGGTACTAAACCAATGAGAGTGTCTGATGAAGAATGGAAGAAGTTGGATCGAAAGGCTAAGAGAACAATACGATTGTGTTTCCCAGATTCAATATTACTGAATGTATCAGGGGAAACTACGGCGAAGGCTTTGTGGGACAAGTTAGGGGCTTTGTACCAATCTAAGTCTCTGGTGAATAAACTGTTCCTATGGAAAAAGTTGTATAACCTAAGGATGAAAGATGGAGACTCGATGACAGAGCATCTAAATGCATTTAATACTGTGGTAAGTCAGTTATTTTCTATTGATATTAAAATTTCAGATGAAGATAAGTGCATTAGTTTGTTGTGTTCTCTATCAAATTCGTGGGATAGTCTGGTTATTGCAATAGGTAGCAATGCAACTGCCTTGCAGTTTGATAAAATAGTCTCATCCTTGCTGACGGAGGGGATGAGACGAAAAAATATGGGGAGCTAGAATGGTGATTCCTTATATGTACGAGGACAGTCCCAAAACAGAAACAAAAATAATTCATCGAGTGGGAGATCTAAATCTAGAGGGAGATCTAAATCTCTAGGAAAACCTGTAAAGGTGGTGTGTTGGAAATGTGGAAAGGAAGGGAACTACAAAAGAGATTATAAATATAAAGATCCTGACAAAGGAAAGGGATTTGATGATGCTCCTTCTACAGAGGTGAAAACCACCTCAAATGAAGGTGGGGATGTGTACTTGACTTATTCAAGTACACATGTAGATCATGAGGCATGGTTGATTGACTCAGGTGCATCCTTTCACTTCACTCCCCATAGAGAGTGGTTCTGCGAGTACGAGAAATATGATGGTGGTGATGTCTTCTTGGGGGATGACAGGAAGGCTCAAATCATTGGTCGTGGAAAAGTAAAGTTGAAGTTACAAGGTGGAAGGGTTAGAACACTTCCGGGTGTTCTACATATTCCTACATTGGCCAGAAATCTGATTTCCGTAAGCAAGCTGGATGATGCAGGTGTAAAAAAAGTGTTCGAGAAGGATACCTGAAAAATGGTTCGGGGAGAACTAGTATTGATGTGAGGAGTTCAGATTGGAACTTTGTACAAGCTGCAAGGTAGCATTGTTATTGATGGGCGCAACAATTTTGTGGTTCCTGAAAGTGGAGCAAAAAATATAGTGGTCTCTAGATAGAATACCATGTTGTGGCATCAAAGGCTTGGACATATTGGAGAGAAGGGCCTTCGAATACGTCATGGTAAAGGTATGGTAGAAGGTATGAGTAATAGCTCTGTGGATTTTGATTTCTGTGAAAATTTTGTATATGGGAAGCAAAATCGGGTGAGTTTCCCCTCTGGTGGTAAGAGGGCGAAACATATATTAGAGCTTGTGCACAGTGATGTGTTTGGACCTGTGACGGTTCCATCACTACGTAAGTTTGTGTACTATGTATCATTTATGTAACAACCCTGAAATTAAAACATGCAACTAATTAGATTAATCATGTGACAATTTATCAACTATTTAACATCGAATTTCGAAAATATGAGGAGAGACAACTTACCTGTGGCGATGATATTCCTTACTTGCGATTTCGGAGTTGAATGCTATTTGAATCCTGCTAACCGCAACAAATTTTTGGGGATGACTCTCCACCCAACCGTAGGCTCAATTGCACAAAATCTTGCTACAATTGGCCACCCTCGAGCCCTCAATCAACATACTACTATCAGAGAATCCTTTGTCTCACAACACTTTTCTCCCAAGAGAATGGATGATAGAATCGTGGAATGATCTCTCATCTTCCTCACCGTCTATTAAATAGAGAAAACATTGGAAGGGGAACCGCATGCACACACTCCATGTGTCAACATGCAACTTTCATTTTTTTTTATTTTAAGTTTAACTTAATTTAGTAATTCTCTTAATACAATTCTTCCTTATTTTATTCCTTTTTACTTTTTGATAACTTTACTTATTTTTACTATTTTTATAGTTTATTTTTATTTTTATTTATTTAGAACTCTAGTATTGTTATTACTATTTTATTTATTTATTATTATATATTTTCTTCATTATTTATTATTTATTTACTATTATTGTATTTTCTTTATTGTTTTATCATTTATTTCCTGATATTTTAATATTATATTTATATTATTTATTTATTTATTTATTATTTTATTATTATTAGGGGACATTACATACTCCCCCCTCTTTAAGGAACTTTGTCCCGAAGTTAAGTTGAATTATTTAACATTTTATTTAGTTAATTATTTATTACTTTATGTTTTCCCTATACCCTCTGCTGAAATAGTATAAACAACAGGGATCGAAAGTTTTCACAACACTCGGGAAATCTCAAGGAATCTTTGTCATTTTTCCCCCTTTCGAAACCAGGCATAAGCCTCCTCGGTCTGTATCCTAGTCCAAGGTTGGCCCCAAGGCTCGCGCCCGACTCAGACCTCATCTGCCCCAAGGTAGGCATCTGGTACAGTACTCAATGACTCCAGGCATCTCGCAAGGTTGGCCCACTCCCTCCACAACTATTAAGGTGCACAACCCCAGGCATCGAAGTCCTTACACCCCCACTAGACTTCGGCATCCCAATCTAATACTAAGCACCTAGCCTACGATATCAGGCACTTGGTCTGCTCAAGATGGTCCCATAGCCCCTCAAGAGCTATCCATCAAGAGCTATACAAGACAAAGGAACCACTGGCATATGTAGTGTTGATTGAGTATGTCCCCAGCCCATGTGGTGTTACATATTCTCCCTTGTAGGTATGGGCTCCCATGAGATGATCAAATAAACTAACCCTCTTGACCCATTTGTGGAGTTCTTGTCAGTCAACACATCTCAACATGCAACCAATGCATTAATTATAATCATAATATCATAGAAACTAATCTACATGCCAACTCTTGCATGTCATCATGATAACATACCATCATTGTTAATCACCACATTCTCATGTTATAAAATTTGCTGGCAATTACCACATGCTTCACATCATAATATCCTCATAAGTTAAAACATCAACATATGAACATCAAAGACATATCATCACATAATAAAGAAACCACATGCCAATATATCTTATATCATAACATCATAATCCCTATGCATATCATATTAATCATGAGCATACTACATCATTATCATAAAAACTAAATAAACAAGAACCATATATGCATCATTATCCTCATACCATCATATCATGAAACCTCATCATAAATATGAGAATCATCTCAATACACATAAAATAAAGAACAATAATACATTATAATCATTCTTATCATGAATCAATTCCATTTCCTTATATAAACAATGTATACCAACTATGAACTAAGATTATTCAACGTCTCCCTAGGATCTAGGTTATCTCACCAATCTTATTAGTGTCATGTTTTCATCAAGATACTGATTACTTTTTTATAATCATTCCCACTTTTTCCAACTACTAAGTTGACCATTTACACCATAGCTACACTCATTTTAAGTACATCATTAAATTTTAAATGAGCCTCATCATCTGGAGCCATAATCTCTCATCATGTATTATTCCTTCCTCAAGGAAATTTTAGTGAAATTCATTGTTAAGATATTACTGGTTATACAATCATTCTTTAAATCATCAATATAAAATTAAAATTCTATGGTCACTAAACATATTCTGCTTATCCAATGGCACACATACACTCGATCATCCTTGTTTAATTCTTTTGTAATGCTTAATCCACCTACATGAGGGCATGTTGAACCTTAGGGATTTGTCCGTCAGTTGCGTAATTGTCATTGTTCATCCTAAAAAGATTTTCTTATCTCATCAAGTTCCCACTTGATCTCTTCTCTTATAGATTTACCCTTATTCCAGTTGGAATTCTTCTTGTCAATTTGTGCATAATTCTTCTCATGGCCTTGTTATAGAATTTCTATTGAATTTCCTTCTTACTCTTCATGTTAAGAATTTTCTCATTAACTTCATCATTTATTTATTTGCCAAAATGTAAACAATTTTTATGCTTGATCATTCAAACCTTTAAACATGTATATTCCTATAACTTATCAACTACACCAACTATGAGTGATAACTTGCAATATATCAACACCATGAGAAAAGTTGGTACATCTATAATCAATTGATGAAATCAAGTCTTAATTGGCTAATGATCAAGCTTACCTAATTCAATAAGGGATACCATATTATTAGTTATTATTGTGTCAAAAAGGTAGAGATAATTCTACTTGGGTCAAATTTAAATCTAATCTATTAGTGTCGGCGACATTAACAGCGAGATCAAGGAAACCTAAATGATAAATCAATTTGACATCCAAACTTAATAGACAAGTATACCTTATGTAAGAATCAATATTTTTAATCAAAACTAAAAGATTGAGCTTCCAAAAAGAAAAAGGTGAATTTTTAAATGAAAAACCATGGTTAAAAGAATAACATCCCATCATTATTTTGAAACATGATTACTGTAAGTGACGATTTACTTATCTTATTGAATGACATGACCTGGTTGTTTAGTTATCTCTCATCACTATCTTTATCTTGTTCCATGCCATGAACAACTTGGAATTTTATCCATTTTCATTCCAACACAAGATGAGGGCATGGAATCTTAAACTTTATTTCATTTTTGCATGAGAGGTTGGACTTGTTTAGATTTTCCCATACATTGTCCAAGTCATTCTAATCATACAAAAAAATATCTACATACATAAAGTCTATGACTTCAAACAAAAGCTCATGATATATAAAGGAAATTGAAGGCTTGTTATCGGCAACACAATAACCTAGAGAGAAGTTTATTCCATCTTAGATACCTTGAATGGAAAGGTGAGAAAAAGAGACCTTATTTTTACATACCGTATCCACAAAATAAATACTAGTCTCATTATATTATAAATTTTCTATTATAAATTGACATAAAAAAATTAATCAAAATCATGTCAAAAAAGATTAAATGAGATCTTGTGGGACGACTAACTCGGACTAAAGTTGTTCTAAGTTTTTCTCATGATTATTATGCGTTAACTTATGGAAAAGCTAAATAAAAATTAATTTGTGCCTCAATTTGTTCTCAGAAGGATTGGTGTGCTTCATCTATCTACAATATTGCAACATTTTTTGTTTTTTTTTGTTTTTATATCAAAAAGTCCATCCTAACAATTTAAATAAATAAATAAGTGAGATAATGACGTAACTTACCATTTAAAATATTCTCACAAAATAAAAAAATAAAATCACACTAGTAACTTACCATTTAAAATATTCTCACAAAATAAGAAAATAAAATCACACTTGTAATTTTCCATATATAATAGTTTAAAGAAACACTTACAAAATTAATTATAAGTATTATCTAATTTAATATCTATCTCCATTAACATAACCTTTATCTCATTTAAAAATCATTTTCTTTTAGAAACAATTTTATTTTTATATTTTATTAGCCAACCAATAATAAAGTGCAACTACCTCTTATGCATTCTATTATTCATATGTATATCTTTCATAAGCATAATATACGCTAACTCTAATTATTTATTTAAAAATAATAATAATCTTAATCTTAATAATTATTCCATTTTTCTCGCGAGAAAAATTTATTCGGACCAACTCAGCCTCGTGCTTCTCCAAACCAAAACACGTTTAGGAATACCACAAGCCTTCACAAAACTTTAAATCTAGGATAAAGATCGTAACTAAGAGGAGTTTGGACAAATTTATAATCCCTAATATAATATAATTTATTAAAAAAAATAAATATAATAGCAAACAGTAAGTGCTAATAACATGTTCATACATGCCTTTGAATGCAAACTAGAAGTGACTTAATATTTATATTTACTGATTTAAATAAAAAAGCTTATCTCTTATTTTAAAAGATACCATATTTATTTAATACTTTATTTAATGATTAGCGTAGATAGAAAGTGTATTTATTTCTTAAATCTATTTTGATTAAATAACATCACATTTCTATGTCATGGGAAACAAAATTATTGATCAATTTAATTAAGTAATTTTTCAAACTTTTAATTAGAGGTTATTCAGAGTGGGGAACCGGCTTTGATACCATATGTAACAACTCTAAAATTAAAACATGTAATTAATTAAATTAATTATGCGATTTATAATCACCACGCAACTTATCAACTATTTAACATCGAATTTCGGAAATATGAGGAGAGACAACTTTCCTGTGGCGATGATTTTCCTTACTTGTGATTTCAGAGTTGAACGATATTTGAATCTTGCTAACCGCAACAAAGTTTTGGGGACGACTCTCCACCCAGTCGTAGGCTCAATTGCACAAAATCTTACTACAACTAGCCACCCCCGAGCCCTCAATCAACATACTACTATCAGAAAATTCTGTCTCACAACATTTTTCTCCCAAGAGAATGGATGATGGAATCATGGAATGATCTCTCATCTTCCTCACCGTCTATTAAATAGAGCAAACATTGGAAGGGGAACCGCATGCACACACTCCATGTGTCAACATGCAACTTTTATTTCTCTATTTTAAGTTTAACTTAATTTAGTATTTCTCTTAATATAATTCTTCCTTATTTTATTCCTTTTTACTTTTTGATAACTTTACTTATTTTTACTATTTTTATATTTTATTTTTATTTATATATATTTTAAAACTCTAGTATTGTTATTTACTATTTTATTTATTTATTATTATTATATTACTTCATTATTTATTTACTATTATTATATTTTCTTTATTTTTTATTATTTAATTTCCTTATATTTTAATATTATATTATATTATTTATTATTTTTATTATATTATTATGGGACATTATAATTTATAGATGACTTCTCAAGGAATAGATGGATATATTTCCTTAAGAAGAAATTTGAAGTCTTTGACAGGTTTAAAGAATTTGAAGCTCTGGTGGAAAACCAAACAGACAAGAAGATAAAGGTGCTGAAGAAAGATAATGGTGGAGAGTTTTGCAGTGAGGAATTTGAAGAATTCTATAAGAAGTGTGGTATAGCATGGCAGAAGACTACTCCATATACACCTTAACAGAATGGAGTTTCAGAAAGAACGAATCTTGACGTTGATGGAGAGGGCAAGAAGCATGCTTAGTGGTGCCGAATTATGACAAGAATTCTGAGCAAAGGTGGTGGAGACTGCATGTTACTTGGTCAACAGATCACCTTCATCAGCGTTGGAAGATAAGGCTCCACAAGAAGTATGGACTAGTAAGAAACATTCTCTTTCACATTTGAGCATATTTGGATGTGATGCATATATACATGTTCCAAAGAAGAAAATAATCAAGCTGTATAGTAAATCTGAAAAGTGCATCTTTATTGGGTATAAGGATGATTTAAAGGGTTATAAGCTTTGGAACCTAGTAACAAGGAAGGTTGTGTACAGCCGAGATGTGGTATTCAGAGAGGTGAAAGATGTTATTAAACATGAAGTCCAACCAAAGGAACTTGAGAAGATATAGTTTGAGCTAAAGAAGGAAGAATCAAACTCTACAGCAGAGGAGGAATCAGAAGATGAAGAGCCACAAACTCCGAGTGTGAGAAGATCAATTCAAGAAAGAAGACAGCCAGAAAGGTATAGTCCATCTGCTTTCTGTTCAAATTTTGCTTTATCTATTACTGACGATGATCCCAGAACTGTGAAGGAAGCAGTAGATTCAGAGGATGGAAAACTCTAGAAAGAGGCCATGGTTGATGAAATGGCATCTTTGCACAAAAATGAGGCTTGGGATCTGGTGGAGCAGTTGGCTGGAAGGAAACCCATTGGCAGCAAATGGGTGTTCAAGAAGAAGACAAATGCAGATGGAAAGGTGGAGAAATACAAAGCTCGATTGGTAGCAAAAGGTTATTCCCAGATGCTGGGAATTGATTTTGGTGATATTTTTTCTCCTGTTGCCAAGGTAACTTCTATTATATTACTTTTTTCTATTGTTGTTGCTTTTGATTTTGAGGTAGAACAGATTGATGTGAAAACATCATTTCTTCACAGGGATCTGGAAGAAGAGACCTACATGAAGCAACCTGAAGGTTTTGTCGTAAAGGATAAGAAAGAACTAGTATGCAAGTTAAAGAAGCCTTTGTATGGGTTAAAACAGTCACCAAGGATGTGGTATCAAAAATTTGATACATTTATACGGGGACTTGGCTTCACCAAAAGCAAAGCAGATCATTGTGTGTATTTTAAATTAGTTGATGACCACGTTATTTATCTGGTCTTGTATGTGGATGATATGTTGTTGGTTGGAAATGACAAAGAAATTATCCAGGATTTGAAGACTCATTTGTGCTCCAAATTCAACATGAAATATCTTGGTGCTGCAAACTATATTTTGGGCATGAAAATTAAAAGAGATCGAAAAAAAAGGAAGCTCTGGTTAAAGCAGAGGAAGTTTTTCAAGACAATATTGCAGAGGTTTAATATGCAGGATAGTAAACCAGTGAAGGTTCTTATTCCTGTAGGTGTAACGTTATCTGTTGAACAATGTCCCAAGGCACAAGAAGAGGAAGAGGACATGTCCCGTGTTCCATATGCACGTGCAGTCAATAATTTGATGTAAGTGATGGTCTATACTATACCATACATTGCACATGCAATGGGAGTATTGAGCAGGTTTATGTCAAAACCAGGGAAGGAGTACTGGATAGTAGTGAAGCGGGTTTTCAGGTATTTTCGTGGCACTAGTGATTATTGTTTATGCTACCAAGGAAGATCGGGATTAGACAGAGTGTTGGATATTCGTGGCTTTGTTGATGCAGACTGGGCTAGAGATTTGGATCAAAGAAGATCTACAAGTGGGTATGTATTTAACCTATTTGGAGGTGCAGCGAGTTGGATGAGTAAGAAACGGTCTATAATGGCGCTATCAACTACAGAGGCAGAATACATGGCAGCCACTCATGCAAGCTAGGAAACAGTTTGGTTGCAGAGATTGTGTTCAAGTATGGAGTTAGTACAAGGAGCTATAAGGATAGACTGTGACAGCCAAAGTGCAATTTCTTTGGCAAAGAACTCTGCATATCATTCAAAGACAAAGTACATTGATGTTCAGTATCACTTTGTGAGGGATATGATAGAAGACAAAAAGGTTTTGCTGGTAAAGGTGGACACTTTAAAAAATATTGCAGATGCATGGACAAAATCTGTGAACTCTGAGAAGTTCTCTTGGTGTAGAGAAACAATAGACATTGCAGGGCTGGATAAATGACTAAGATCTCTTGTAGCCCCCTAGGGAAAGAAAACAAGAAGTGGGAGAATGTTGAGTTGTGTTATATTCTTTCAACGACTAGCCCACGTAGTTAACTAGGGGGTTAGAAGGGAGGCGGAGCCCCTCCTTCGTTGCGCCAATTGCGTAG
>APFE030904187.1:1817-46661 GCA_000404065.3 Pinus taeda | reverse complement strand
GCAAGTAACCCCACTCTATGGGGTCCGGGGCAACGCCCCAAAAAAATTTGTTTCTGGACCCTATATTAGGTTGGGTGGACCTACCTATGGTTTTGTACATGATTTTTCGCACATGGTTTTGGACGCGATGGTTTTCGGTCCATGGTATTGGATGCTTCAGCATGTATAAATATGTATTGTAATATTGAAAAGAACATAATGAAAGATCCAGTTGGTAGTCCCGGTTTTGGGATCTAGGGGAAAATCTCTATATTATGCTCTCACATTGTCTATTTTCTGTGTTTTAGAATTCGTATGCAAGTAATTTCTATACGGGGTTAAAACCTACACTTCTACAATTTATTGAAAAAAACTTACTAAACTTTTTTATGAAATAAATATTTAAATTTAAAATTGTAAACTAAATATTTTACCTAAATTAATTTAATAGTTAAACTATATAATATTTACTAGAGAATTGAATGTTTTTTAATTTTTATAATACGTTCTAAGACAAATTAATCTCACATTCACTGTGCTGTAAAACAATTCCATGATTTCAATTTATCATAGTTTCTTATATCGTCGTAACAAAATTAACATGTTAAATTTTATAAAAATAAATTAATCCCACATTAACCGTATAGTAAAACATTTCTGTAATTTCACCTATATAATAAATTTCATTATCACTATTACTCACATCATATCAAAGTTTTCTGAGGTTCATTAAAAGATTTGGAGCGAATTTGTGGAGCAACTGCATTGCTATCAACCACATATTCAACAGAGGATTCTCACATTTCAAAGGTTAGTTAATTTTTCTACTTTGAAAATTTTAAAATTAAATAAGTTTAATGAAGTTTAATTTTTTCTTAGAAATTAAAAATTATTGTGGGCCAAATTTACCTACTACGTCCGCAGTGGGCATGGTGGGCCCAATAATGCTCACGACAGTCAAACGGGCTCGTGGGTTAGGAGCAATGGGGTTGGCTACTAGCACCCCTCCCCACCCCTGCGACCCAACGACCCGCAAAGGTGGGGCTGGGGTTCGGCAAGGCAGACAGTTGTTGGGTCTCCAGGGTGGGGTAGGGGAGTCGAACCCAATGGCCAGCTCGGTTGGCTGGCCGATTTTCAGGGTGGGGCAGAAAAGCACTGTATTTTTTAAATTTTTTATTTATATTTTTAAAATTGTTATGGTTTACAAAATTAATTATCATTTATCGTTTTTATTGTTAATTTAAGTTATTATTTTTTTATGATTTACTGATTTATATGTGTCTTTTTTCAGAAAAATGGCATCAAAAAAGATTTTTGTGAATCTTTCTGGACCAAAAACTTTTAAAGGTGGATTTTAAAAAAACATTGTTGAACGAACCCCTCCTGAGTTGATGGCTACAAATATTTTAAGTGCCTCAAACGATAAGAAGATGATTTCATACTGGAAAAAAATATAATAAAAATAAATTAATTAAACTTCCAAAAAATGTTTAGTATGTCAAAGAAAGAGAAAGCCAAAATATGTAGATATATCTATATGTTGATATACCTAACAATAATGAAACTGATGAGGTGATGGAAAAGATCATAGACATGCTTTCAGTACCAAACAATGAAGTTGTTTACATACTTACAAAACCGCCAAAGTCACATGAAAGGATTAAATACCAGTTATCATATTCATTGTATGACACGAGAGAGGTATCTACAAAATTGTGTAAACAAATCATAAATGAGATGACACAAAATATTGTAAGTATTGTTATTTATATTTGTGTTTTGCGTTCTTGTAACTGTCTCACTATATTTTTATAACTTTGTTTTTATTGACATATGATATTTTGTTTGGCAGAATTTTGTTGAAAGTCGTTCAGTTAGGTTGGGAGGCATTCATTTCATAGAGCATGATATTATGAAAGTTGTCAACAGTTTCTACTCAAGGTCAGAAGAAGATATGGAAAACAAGCAAAATGTAGTAATTCGTGATGCTACAAAACTACATCCAAGGGTTCAGAAAAAAAAAAAAAATTAATAATAATAATAAACATAAAATAAAAAAATTAAATAAAAATAAAAAATAAAAATAAAAAAAAACTTCTAGTGGATAAATCTAGCGAAAGTATACAGGTTACTTTTGAAGATGAGAAAGTTGAAACTGGCAGTGAAGAATATGTTGTCATTACTGAGGATGACATTGGAACTAAGAAGAGCTGTAAAATAACAAAAGTAATAATGCCCAAGAACAAATTTCTTCTAGTTAATGATGAAAATGTTATGAGAAAGAAAAGTAAAGTTGAACATTTGAAGTCATCATCACCAACAGTCAAGAACCTAGTGAAAATTCAAAAGAAAGCAGAGAAATCATTACACCGGGAGTTGATTTAGAGGATGGCATTATCAAAACAAAACAAAATTCCATTTGACAGAAATTGACAAAGAGAAACTTAATTGAGGGTGGTCATACATTTCAGCTTAATGTCATACAAATCTATAAGACAAATGAAGGACAATGTAAATATCAAATCAGAAAGCCACACCATCTGCATGTTCACAACTTGAAGACATTGATGAGGTACAATCCATATGCTCATGTGGTTAATTATGTGTTTCTTGTTGATCCAATTCAAGTTCCCAATAAAGTAGTGTTTGATAAGTCAAAATGTTTTTAATACAATTATTATGTGCTTGGGAGGGACCATTCTATAGAAGCTCAAAGACAATTTATGGAGGAATATCCCAATAACCCAAGTTTTGAAATAATGAAATATATCATTTATGCTGGTTTATCAGATACAAAAGCAAAGTTAGTGGCATGGGATTATAATTCAGATAATGAATATAGGATTTCTATGACTTTCATCCAAAGGGTTTGATTTATTCATAGTAAATTTGAAGAAAAATGTGGTGGGGATAAGCTAAATGTTACTGTAGATTTTTGAAAGGAATGTTGTATGGAAATAGGCTATCAAATTGAAGATAAAATCAATTCAAATGGTGGCAGAGTAACTACTAATTTATTCAGAGGTATTAATAACATTTTCCAGTTGGAATTTAAAACTGGAGAGATATGGGAACTGATTAATGAGATTTTTAGCATGCGGGAGAACATTGGCATTAAAAACTAGAAAGTCAAAAGGTCTAAACCAATGATACATAGCAACAGTAAATCAGACCCTGAAATGAAGCAGCTTCCAGAAGATATAACTATCACACCTTTGAGAGAAATGCAAGGAGTGAAGGATGAAAAACTTGTCAAAACAATATTACCTTGTGTGACGTGAGGGGAATTATCATTGTAGGGAATGTCTGAGGAATTTCGAAAGTAAGTTTGTTGAATTATTTTTATTTATTTCTAGATTATAATTTTCTTTTAAATATAACATATTGTTCTTTGTAATATTTTTTATACATATCATTATATTAACTTTTTTTACTCTATCTATGTAGTCACAAAGTTTACATAAAAATTCAAGAACAAATGGTTAAATTGTTGAATGAAGACAGTTGGGATGATGTTGTACGCACTTATCCATATTCAAGTTCAACAGCAACATTAAAAAAGATTATCTTGCATTTAAAAAGGTATGTTGATTTATACATTCATTTTTATTCACCTGTACACTATTTTTAATTTATAACTTACACATATATTTGTTTATTTTATAAAAGATGAGAAATGATGCAAATGGAACACCAGATAGTTTTAGAACCTTTATTGAAAAAATTAAGATCGACAGACTGAAGAAGCAACGTTTTAAGAATGTTGAACTTGATCCAACCCTTACTCATTTCATTTGGAATGGGCTTGACACTATTTAATATCAAGTAATACAAGGTGACTGTAAAGACATTGCTAAACTCATACCTAAAAGGGATTATGCCCTAGTTATTGCAGATATTTCCCGTGGTTTCAATATTCCAAACATTGACTATGATAGTGACCCTTATACTTATCAAGCTCTTAGTAAAGTGGTTGGGGGATTTCTAGAAGTCACGTCATCACCATTATGGAGATTTGTGACATTTCATTCAGACACACAATTAGCAATGTTATTGTCAAGCTTCAAGGGGAAAACAAATTCAAGGATATAGCTTACATGGTAAGACGTTTAAAATGTATATTTGATTAATGTTAAAAAAATCATTTATGTACAAGTTAATTGAACTTTTACTATTTCATGTTACAGGCAAAAGTCAAATCTTCTTAACCGTGAAGATCAACCATTTATAAATGATTTTGAGTACATCCATATTAATAGTTGGGCAAAAGTTGATAGCTATATGTCTATGATTTTTAATCGGGTAGATGAAAAGAGTCATAGTCAAACAATGACTTATGATGTTGTAAAAAAATTAACATATGCAGACAAAGAAGCAAAAGGAAAGATAATTAACATTTATCAAAAACCGCAGTTATTGATTAACTATCTTATAGACATATGTTCAAATGAAGGAGATTGGGTTCTGGATTTATTTTCTGGCTCAAGTAAGTTTTATTATATGAAATTGGATTTCAATATGTTATTTCTTAATTTATATGTCATTGTACTAATTTACTTCATTATTTTTTTGTGCTTAATAATTAGGTACAACAATAGTATGTTGCCTTCAAAAAGGAAGAAATTGCATTGTCATTGAAAAAGATCCAGTACAATGCAATTTTATTCAACAAAAAATTAATGCTCTTCAATTTCTTCCAGATGCAATGCAAGGAATTGGGTTGAAGAAAGGGGACTTTAATGAATCACGTGTGGCAAAAAAGGCAAAGGAATCCCAACCACCATTACACAGAATAATTGGAAAGACATACATTGGGAGATTCGCAGACATCAAAGATCCATTAGAAGAGGAAAATGAGCAAAATGAAGCAGAAAATATTGTGGCAGAAGACAATGATGAAACTCTAAAGGACGAAGAGTTTGAATTACGTGATATTGTTGATTAAATTTAAGTTATGCTTGAAAATCAAGCTCATTTTTTGTAACTATTAATTAGTTATACTTGTAATGTTTTGACTTTGACATTTTATGAGAAGAATAAGAACTCAATTAATGTTGTTATGTGTTCAATATTTGTATTATGTGATTTTCGCATTAATTTTTATGTTAATCATTATTTTTTGAAAAAAACAAAGATTATTATTATTTTTTTGACATGAAATTCATTCAAAAAAAAAAAATATTAATTATTTTTAGTTAAAATTTTCCTATAAAAATTGTAATTTTGATATGTCATTATTGTTTTTTAGAGACAATTATTTCATGTGGATTGAAAAATTAATTAACGATGTATAAATATGTGGAATATCGAAAATTCAAAATATCAACCTTCTTCTTTAAATATGCAAAACAATATAACCTCACTACAAAAAAGAAAACAAATATGAAGAAGAAGACCACTTCAAAAAATATTAAATTTAGAAAATAATTATTTACATTTCATATATTAGAAAACTTAAAGTCAAAAAATAGGTCTTTTAAAAAAAGGGTCTGATGCAGAATCACCACTTTCTTAAATCAGTGTGAAAATAACTACCATTCTAAATCGTAATGTAAATACAAAAAAAATAAAGTGCCAAAAACTATGCTCTAAAAAAACATGTGTGTTCTACATCGCCCTTTTTCAAAATCGGGTCACTTTTTTGCTATCTCTACAAAATGGGTAACAGTATCAGTTCACGTTTCAAAGTTTACATTGTTTTTAGTGCATCAAACCCCTAGACACTCCCTTGATATGGACAAGGGTGCATCTGAGAGGCTCCAGACGTTCGCACAGCAAGGCATGCATGCGTCTAGGGACTTTTCTCCTCAGACTTGTGCCTGTGACTCTCGGATTTGTGCCACTTTTTCAAGCCCAAAGCCCAAGTCACTGCCCAAAACTCAATGACAAGTTCAAAAATGAGTTTACAAAAACATTTACAAGGTCTAGACTAGACCTCTACTATCCATGACAGTCATTTCGTCAAAGATGTCACAAATATGTAATCTATAGGTTTAAAATATGAGCATAAGGTTCCATATTTATATGAAAATCACTAAGAAGCATTGTCCCCTTACATCATTAGCTACATTATTATCTATTAGGTCATAAATACATTATTCATTCATTTACAAATCAAAACATGAGGAGAGCCATACATCATCACTGTCATAATACATGCTTATAACCAGCATAATAACAACAGAAATATCAAAGATAAATTAGCCATAGAATCCACATAGAAACCAATACATTTACACATAAGATACCAAGTAAAGAATCTCTTATTAATGAATGCAAAAGCCAACCCGTTATGGGACTACCACATTCCACCCGACAATAGATTGGCTGAGCCAAATCTCTCTTCAGCCAATCACCCTTGTGTTATATTCCAAGCATGAATGTGGCACTCAAACCAAAATAACCGACAAGGGCATCCCAAGGTTAAACCACCTCACCCTTATCAATAGAAATTAGGCTTTAGTGCAATCCACGCCGAATCAATAGGCCAAAACAATAAACATGTAATAAACAGGCTTTACCATGATCTCCACTAGATCACTAGGCCAAAAGAAGCATGGATACTACCATATTTCTCCACCTACACCGTTAGGAATTTTCCTATCTCCTAGTCTCTTAGGCTTTATCGCAATCCACACTGGATCACTAGGCCCTAAACCGAGACTCCACTCTCCAGGCGTTACCACATATCCCATCTTGGGATTACTAGGCTTAATGGAGAGCAACGACCTCTAGGATTTACCGTATATCCCGCCATTCACTGATTGAGGATTCTTAGGCCCACCGAGGCAACACAAAGTTCAGCTTTACTTCAACCCACAGTCTAGTTCAAGGGTTATTATGCCATGTGTTCTTTTATTCATAGATCCACCTCACTCAGCTTCAAATCCATCCGGCAATCTAGATCAACCAAAACATGAGAACCCCATCACACCATGGTTATTCGGAAATGGCAAGAGTAGGCTAAAAACATTGTTACACCTGGAAAAACCATGTCATGACAACAAAGAACCATGTGCAATACCATGCATGTCAAACCCAACAAGGAAATCACACATGCAAATCGATATCTACAAATAATCATGTTGTAGTTGCTTGATCCTGCTCTTGCTTGCTTGTTCCTTCCTTCCTCCGGCCTTATTTTCCTGTCTTAATCTAATGCCAAATTTCTCCAAGAAAACTCTAAGTGTCCAAGAGTGAGAGAGAGAGAGAGAATAATGAAAGAGCTCCAAAATTGAACTAACAAAGGTACCAACTGATCCTCTGATGCCTTTTTAACAATTAGGCCTCTATTTTATTATTTTCCATTATTTTCCTTCATTTTCCTCCTCACATGCAACCTATGACCTTTCACCTTCCTTTTCTCCTAATTTCCATTGTTTTCATAAATAAAGGTGCCAAAATGCCACTTTTCCTTTCCAACGTCATTACCTTTGCCAATTTCCGTAGCCATAAGAAACCAAATGAACACCCACTAGCATGTTTTTCCCAACATTCAGCTTGGAATAAGTGTCCCATAATCCGTGGTTATTATTTTTCCTTTATTAACTTTTTATTACATGGAATTTTCACCAGCATTGCTACAGAGTGGTAGACTTCCTTGTTTCCATAATTTTGCTTTTAACTTTTCTTTCCACCCTAAATGCCTTCTCCAATGAATCAGGTTCCCAAAGGCGAACCTTATGTTGGATGTTATTCTTTAAAGTCCCTGTGAATACATAAATCATATGTTCCTCTGGAATATCATTTACCCTTATCTTCAATTTTTGGAATTCCTCAATATGCTCCATCATTGAACCCTTTTGTTTTAGATTTATCAATTGGATAAAGAAAGTGTTGCTCTTTGTATCCTCATAATGTGTTATCATTTCCTCTGTAAAAATTGACCAGGTGCCAAGTGATTTATAATAACAAAGCCATCAATACAATACAAACCTATTTGGTTCTAAATATAAAGTTTCAATGTGTACATTTTGTGTGTGTTGCGCATTATGGAGATCAAAATATTGCTCTATCTGTAGTATCCATGTTACCATATCTTTTCCATAAAACTTCCTCATATCGATCTTTGGAATATGGTGGGTCTTCAATCCAATGTTAGATTCTATTAAATCATGATTAACATTTCTTTTGTTCTCATCATGAGTTTCAGCTAATATCTTTTTCACCATTAGTAAGCATTTCTTGTAGCAACTTTGTCAAACATTCCATGTATGCATTTAAACTATCCTTCTTTTAATCCATCATTCAAAACTTCCATCCCTAATTTTAAACCATTCTTCAAACCATCCATATTATCTTCCATTTTATTTTTTGTTACTCTTTGCGAGAGAGAAATTTGTTGCACTTGGTCTCGTAATTTTGATATATCATGTTGCATTTATTTCTCTTTTTCATGCATCATAGTAGATATTTTTGGTTTCTTAATAGGTGTTTCCATTTTCTTTCTTCAAGGTTTTGGAATCAAACAATGATATTTATGCTTCATTATGCCCCTCGAATCACTTCAAACTGATTTTACAAACAAAAATTATGCAAATTTTTAAAAAATGCACACTTTTTTTATTTTTTTGTAGGATATCGATATTGAATCTGTTGTATCTCTATAAATTTGGATCTCCAAGGTTTGAAATTAGGTCATGTGATATACCTCTGAGTCTTCTCACCAATTTCGCAAGTTAGACCAAATTTGGATTCTTTAAGATAAATTTATGTCCAATCTCCCACAGTGACTTGATTATGGATTGGTTTAGTAAAGCAAACTTGTACGAAGTGTCGCGTGTCTCTATTCCACCTTCGACCCTGAAAAAAATACACAAGATACTACCATTCGTTCAATTTCGACCAAGTTTTAGGAAATTCAAATATGATGCTCGTAGAGGAAGATATGACCATTTTCCCAAGGTCACCTACTTGAGACAAAATTCTGGAGCATGCAGACATCCTAACTTCTTTGGATCATATCTCTGAACATATAGTGAACCAAGATATGAAATTTTTACACGAAGGTAACCTCGATTTCAGCTCCTTGTGGTAAAAATTCCAACCTTGGAATCTTCATAGGAAACAAGTTATATCGAAAATTCCACGATGACATTTGCAGCAGTGAAACCCTAGAATCCAAAGCTCTGATACCAAATGTTATGCAACCAACTCACATAACATAAGAAAAGATAGATCAAAGACTTAAAAATTAGCCACTTTGAGAGGGAAACCTCTTTTATATTACAAAAATGAATAATTCTTTGATGATACAAATGACAAGACCTCCTTTCTATATATAGGAGTCTAACGGGTCACAATATAATCAAAGCCTACATAGCAATAATAATGTAAGGGAACAACAATGAAAATAGTGGGCTTTTATGGGGCACAATAATAATAATAGTTGGATTATATGGGGAAAAATAATAAAAATATGGGGACTACATGGGCACAATAATAACAATAAGGCATGCCCAGCCACCTGCACACTGTGGAATAACATATCAGCTCATATTAATTTTTCTGGGAACTGGAGGGGGGATGATATATCAAGCACCTGGACAGACTGGAATCGCTGTCACCCGGGCTCCAAACTGCTTAATCTCCCCCTCGTGGTAACCTGGCATATTTGGTTGGCTCGGAACCGTTATATATTCAATGATCAGGCTGTGTGCTGGCCCCGAATAGAAGCAAACATTATTGCAGCTTATCAAGAACTCCCCGACCCCCCTCCCACTCGATCCAGGACGATCCAGCCTCCCCCTGTGATCGATAAATCACACCCTTGGGCCTTCTTCGATGGGGCTGCAAATCAAAACGGATGCAGGGGTGGATTTGTACTCCACATAAATGACCACCATAGATACTTAGTGAAAATGGGATTTGGCAGAGGATCAAATAATCATGCAGAACTCTTGGCCATTCGAAATCTTATGCATTTCTCTTTGGAACATCATTATATAAATCTCAATATCTTCGAGGACTCAATGACTGTTGTAAATTGGATTAATAATGCCACTATATGTCATTCTCACACACTCAGCAATATATTATATGATGCACATACTCTCAAGGCAGCTTTTAATCATTTCTCCTGTCTTCATATATACAGAGAGCATAACAGTGAGGCTGAAAATTTATCCAAGGAGGCCTCGTTACTTCCCAGAGGAGAATGGCTAATATTGGAGATGCAGGGGCCTGAAGAATATAGATACTACCACAGGCCGTACATAGATCAGAGAGATCAGCGGAACAACAGTCCCGATATTCGGCAATAATACAGTGTTTTGATTTTGTTGGTGACTGTTCATAGACATAGATAACATATTTTTTGACAAACAGATCCTGCGTGATCTTGTACAGGCTTCTAGCCAGACACATAGGTGACTCAACTTTTATACTTTTGTTGGTACTCATGGCAGAACACCCTGCGTGGTGGATTTTGTATGACACAATACAGCATATGCAATTTGCATCTACAATATGTAATTTTCCTAATATAATGAAAATTACGGATTTTTCCAGTGGAAAAAATAATAACAATAAGGGGGCTACATTAACAATAACAATAAGGGGCTACACTAGTAATATAGGGACCTAATAGGCCAATACTTAGCCAAATTTCCAGGCCTCTAAGTTCCTAATTCCTTGTGTTTTTCCTCAAGGAATTAACCCCTATTTAATGGGAAAATTCCTCAATTATGAATTGTGCAATCCTCATAGGCCTTTCTCTGACTTCATGCACCATCTGTTTAATTTAGATGATTTTACAACTGACAGTACATTGTCCCCGAAATCCAATCTCAACTAGGTCTTTCTCTGATATGACATGCATTAATTAATTATGATTGAAACTTCATTTTACCGGTTGATCACTCCAGGAAGCACCACACTACACTTCAAGTAGCACCCCACTATACTACAGGAAACACCACATTGTACTTCAGGCAGCACCCCACTGTACTTCAGGAAGCACCACACGTGATTGCACATGGAATCCCACTAGACTGCAGGAAGCACCACACTATTAGACCTCCCACTAATTCCTCCATCAGTTAGAACTACCTTAATTTACTTTAACTCAGTTAGAATGAATTAATTCATTACATCTCAAAATAAGTTCAACCAGTGCTCCTAATTATAGGAGACACTCTACATGACTCTAGTTAGACCCTCAACTCAAATTAACTAATCCAACTAAGTCAAATTAACTTAGTTAACTATTACAAGTTGTCATGAGATGTGGAATTACAGTGTTATTCCCAATTTAATTCAAGGACAAATTAAATTAAAAATTTTCTTGATGTTATTTTTAACATTTCTTGATGTTATTTTTTACATTTCTTGTTGTTATTTTCAACAATCCATCTCAACAAGAAAGGGATTCACATATATCCCAATCCATTACCTTGGGAATGTTTTTTATGTAGCTCATGTTAGTGTTGTTGTTGCCACTACAACATTTGCAACTGAAAATCATCCAAAAATAAATTGAATGAATTGTGTCTACAACTATCTATTAGGAAAAATTGTGTTGTTGTTGACTTTTCTACTGAGCCTCCTATTGTGTTGTCAGCATTGATCTACACTCCTCAATATCTGACTGATATTGATCCTCTTGCTACTGAATACTATGGGCCTTGTAGCAAGGTAATGATCCATGAGACAAAAACACCTCAAAGGATCCTACCAAAATTTCGGCACTCTTGGGACTATTGATTCACATCGCCCCACCTCTCACTCGGAGGTATGGCTGAATGTGCTCCCTCTTCCCACTTAGCTAGAAATTTCCCCCTATTAGAGGTCTCTACTTGAGTGGATGTCTCCACTCGACCTCCTCTTTTCTTATCCAATTGTTGTTGCTGTTATAGCTCCAAATCTCACCAGTATGGTTTGTGATGCTTCAGCCATGGCCTAGGGCAACCCCTCCTTCCAGACCTGGTCCTATATCTAAAAAACAGTGTTTTATTCCCTGTACGCGACATTGCCCTGAGTTAAACGCGTGTACACGCGGGTTCATACGTATCTAACCCGCGTATATGTATTAAAACACTTAAAAAATATAAAAACTCCGTATTTTCAAGCGGAGATCGCGGGTTTTACCTGCTGATCACCTGTTAGTGCCTGTGGCCTCAACTGTCCCCAACCAATTCCTAACTAAAAAACTACTTTGGAGTTGGTATAAAAAGACATCAAGGGGAAGGCCTATGGAGGAGAAATCATTGAGCAAAGTTATTATACTGATTTTTTATCCCCCTGATCAGGTCTGAAGTCCCTTGTGCCTTTTGCACTTCCCCCATCTTGTATAGGAAACCCTTTGTTTCCTTTGTGTTTGGATGTTCATTCTTTCCCATCACACCTTGGAGAGAGTAATGGAAGGTGACCTACTAGTGGCTTGAGGCAGGACGGATCCCGAAGGAGGCTGAGCTTGGAGCCTGCAGAAGCAGATTCAGGTGATATTGCTCTTTTTCCATATTGTTTATTTATCTAATAAAGAAACACGTCTTGTTCCCGAAACGCTTCTCTCTTTGTGTTAATGATATTTATATGTGAAGTTCATACTTGAATAGATGTTTATAAGTTTGTAACTAACTCATCTTTCATATAACATAAAGATCATTTTTTATGTAAAATCTTGTCCATATACTGTTGTAGTTTGTGGAATTGTGGTTTTTACAGGACCAAGGAGCGGAAGGGACGTGAAGAAGGGTTTGCACCCTTGAGTAACTACCCAAACGTAGGACCTCAGGTATGTCCTTCTCACCTTAGAAATAGTTTTTTCTAGCATAATGGCTGTGTGTGTGTATGTTTCTGGACTTAGACAAATTTCAGTCTGCTAGGGTTCCACCCAAGAGCCTTAGGGGATAAAATCCTGCAACACCTTTGATTTTTCTTTTAGGACATACCCTCTTTACATTTTTTAATCCTATAATATGGAAAATATTTGTAGAAATAAAAGGTATGTACAATATTACAAAGTTTAACCTTAGTCATTCAAAATTATGACTCCTATTGGTATAGGAGCCTAACAGTGGCTCCACATGGGGATGACATCTCCTTGTGAGATGTCAAGAACACCGTTGACTAGTAGCCTGATCCATTGGGCTAATCCCAAACATGTATATGCTTTGTTGTATAATCTCTATGACTGAAACTCTTGAGCTAAAAATACACCTTTTTCTGCAAACTGAAATTTGACCTAACATAAACTTGCTGCTGAAAAACTGAATTTATTCAAACTAAAATCCTCCCCGCCTACTCTAATCAGTTGTCCAACTAGTAAAATGAAACATCCAATGCAACCATTCAAGCATCATATACATTGGTGGATTTTGTTGCTTGTGCTTGTTTGTGATTAAAACTGAAGTTCTACAACCCAATATAACCTTGTCAACCAATGAGAAGATAAGGAAATACTTGATTTCCTTTGTGGACTCTAAAAAGTGTACAAAAGGATCTTCCAAAATATACACTATTTTTGAACTGATTTAAGCAACTGTACATCTATTCTAGATGACCTCCATGCCATGAAATTGAAATATCACTTTCACCTTTATCACCCTACATATTTTCAAACAAGCTTTGTGATGATATTTCTTCTGATTGAAATGTTTGAATGATAAAACATTTATCATTTTGATCCTAAATTTGGTTATTAGTTAATGAAGAACAATTCTAATTGCATTCACTATCCAACCCATCAGTTATGGGATCATGAAAAACTTGGAAGGATTGTTGCAACTTATTACTCATAGGTTTGAATGGAACTTCATAGATTTCTACAAGCTGCTCATCCTTTTCTTTAGAGATTTTATACCACATTTCCTTTAAAACTTGAAATGATTCAAAACATAGTGGTGTAGAACTTTCCTGTATTATTTGATTAGGTGTTTCAATGGAATTTGACAACTGTAATTGTGAAATTGAAGGATCTTGATCAGGAATTTTATTGTCTTATTTGTTGTTAATGTCAATACCTAAAGACTACTGATTTTTTATTGCTTTAAAGTTTTTTCTGATGAACTGAAATCAAGTAAAACAAAGAGGCAAAGAAGCTTCACTTATTTCCAAATTTTCTGCACTTTCTTCCTTACTTTCATAACTGCTATGGATAAGATGATCACTATTTTTAAGTTGTTGAAACTGAATTCCTTTATTTCACAAACTAGTTTCTGATTGCTTTGTAAAGTTAGTTTGGATTTGAAGAACATAATTATCGTCATATTGATCATATTTAGGAAAATAATTAAAAGAAGTAATGTCATCAACATGCACATTAGATCAGCAGATTGCCTCTCCACATATTGCTCTATAAATCTATCTTTTGATCCATGGTAGTTGGAATTAACAGGAATTTGTTCATGGCTATCAACCTCTTCATTTTGTGAAATAAATGTGTCATGGTGATTTTGAAAAAAAAAAATATCTTTCATGATGATCTCTTGTATCATTTCGTCTATTTTTCTTACCAAAATGTTGAGTTTTACCTCTGCAATGTTGTTTTTCTATGCTCCTGCTTTCATCTTTTCTCTTCTAATTTGTAGATTAACTTCTACATCTACTGCAATGTTCTGCATCTGTTCCAGTGTTGAGGGGTTTCTTTCTCTTAGCTGAAATTCTATCTCTGGATCAAACACTTTTGGATAATGCAAGAGAGTTGAATGAGGAGGAGGTCTTATATTTGATGGCATTGAATAATATACTTGATTAAATCTATTAGAAAATTTTTGTATTGCTTCATTTGGCTTGTCTTTTTAACTGATTATATCCTTTTATGATCACAAAAACATTAACCTTGATTGTCCATCTATCAAGGAAAAATTTGACAAACTGTTGGAAATTTGAGATGCTTTCAATAGGTAAATTCTTGAACCAACTCTTTACTCTACTTTGCAAAGAGAGAGAAAAAAGCCTGATTCTAACATCATCTTCATCAATCTCAAATAAGTCCATATAATTCTCAAAACTTTGAATATGTTTTTGGGATGTGATTTTACCATATTCTACATCAAAATTAGGGAGATACTTGTAATAATTGTTGGGGAAAGCATGGAGTGTAAGAGGTAAGATGAATGGCTTATATCTATCAAGAACTTTATAAGGTACAAGAATATCTATAGGGATTGTATGATTAGTCTTGATTGTTCGATGCTCCTCAATTAGAAAATGATCTTCATAAGAGTTAGAAGAAATCTACTCAAATTTGTAAGGAGACTTTATATCTAAAATTTTCAAAGGGAAATAATAAAAAACTAATCTAAAATCTTTTCTAAAATACAATATACATTGAAAAACTTTACTGATGAGAAAGAACATAATGTCTTGGATAACAATCCAAGTTAAAAGCCTGATCTTTTCATATTGTTCTTTCAGGTTCATTCCTCCAGTGGAGTCTTGATTGTGAAATTTATTTGGAGTCACTAGGTGGATGATTTTCACCTTTATGTGTCTGATCACTGTCCACCATCACAGATCAGATCTAAACCTGTAAAATATTTTTGAATAAAATGTTAGTCTTCCCAGCGAGGTTGCCACTATGTTATCAATTAGTTATTTCTCAAAGTTAAAGAAAGAAATCACTGAGGTAACCACAAACCAACTTTGGAGCATAGGATCTAGCCAACCTATGCTTAGATAGGGCTCTCTCTATATGATTTAGCTTTGTTTGTTGGTATTTTAGGCTAGTTATGAATGTTCAGGGGGGTTTTTGATTTGTATTGAAGATTGGATGGTGGAATCCTTAAAACAGATGGATAGAATGATGTCTTTAGACCATTGGGCTATGGAGTCAATAGAATGGCATCAAAACTAGATTTAACTCACTAAAGGAAATGTTCAAAGGGTAAGATAGCAGAGTAAAGTGCATGTCTTTGGGCCAGAGGGGTGAAATGGTTTGAATCAAGCTAAGAGAGAAATTAAGAATTCTCAAATAGGGATTGAAACGAGGAACAAAGGGTAATCGGAAACAAAGGGCAATTAAGAATCCTTTGCTATAGATTATAAAGAAACAACCTAAACTAAGGAGAAATTAAGAATTCCTTAACTTAGATATCATTAGAAAACATGTATTTGCCTAATTGTTAAAACATAGTGTAATTAAACAAATTTTGAGATAATACTCCATTTATAACATTCAGATTCAGATATACATTATGGAAAAAATTTAAGAAAGATAACAACAACGTGAGAAAATACGTGTTTTCACTTCGCTCAACACTTAAATAAAGGACACTCAAAACTAATGAATCTATTTGGCACTATATTTATGGATTGAGGGTGACAAATAAGGGAAATATGAATCTGATAGAAACTCTTAATTGATGATGAGGCTTCCAAGTCACTAACTAAGTCATTCCTTTTTGCATTCTACCCCAGAAATTTTGCAAAACTAGGGTCCAGTGATACCTTTGCATATCTAAATTTGAGATAGATATGTCAAAAGTGAAAGCAATAATTGTAGATATGTATTTTATTGAGATAAGCCTCTTTCAATTTCCCAAAATTCAGCTCCAGCTGTTTACCATATTCTCTGCAAAAAGATGTAAAAAACAGGACTTTGCATAGTCGGAAAAATAGGCTTTGAAGATATACATTTATCTCCCTTTTTATAATACCTGTGTACAAAGTGAGATAGGTTTTTTAGATTGGCGTTTTAGGAACACAAACCTCTTCTGGTTTCTAAAAATGCATCTTGGATTCGCCACAATAGCTTTTGCAAAATTATGGCTTAAACAGGAAATTTCTGGAAAATGTACCATTTCTATTCTGTTTTTTCATCTATCTTTACTTTGATCTTTCAATCTGATACACTTTTACTGATACTCTTTCATTTGATACACTTTTACTTTGATGACCTGTCAATGCCCTTTACCATGTTTTTACTTTTACTGTACATTTTAACTTTTTACTACGTATTTCAATAAGAAATTATTTAGTTTTTATGTGTATCAACATCTGGTATTTGGATATTGGTCAAGTTTCTGCATGTTTTATCTGTTTATCTTCTAATTGCATACTCTGTCTGGCTCCTCTATTTTGACAGTCAATGCTCTGTGTGAATATTTTCTTCTCGACTATGTGTGTAATTGTCTTCTTCTTCTCAATATAGGATTTCTGAGTAGGTTTCCTGTCGAGTCTTGGAGTAAACAAGTCTCGTGACTAGTATCAAAATTTCTTATCCAAGCTTTGGTCTTCTACCAATTTCCGGCAAAATTCAAAAATTATTAAGAAAACACAGGCCGACAGGAAAGGTAATTGAGGCTTTTATGGCACAGAGTCGTGGCAGTGTTTTGAATGTAACCGAAGGTCGAATTATGTTGTAGAGGTTCAAGGTGGCACTGAAGGGTTTAGTGGGTTTTACTATGAAATGGGGCGAAAGTCACGAAAAAAAGGGTTTTCATGGTTTAACAGGTAACTTTTTGAATTTGGCAAGGAAATTCATATTATGTATAATAGGTGGTTTATCCGGTTGGTGTGGAGGTGGTTTTCCAGGCCATCGCACCACTTATGAGGCGAAGGCAGTTTTTGGGAGGGGTCACCCAATCTAGTCCAGCGCTTGACACGTAGCCTTTGGGTTGTTGTGGAAAACCACTTTATCGGGTGGGTAACGTTTGGCCATCGGGCGCGGCCGATATGGCTGCGGATCGTCAGATTTGGGTGCTGACAATCGAACAACAATCGAGTGATGAAATAGAATGGACGGGATGGGGCAAAAGTTTAGGGGGCCCGAGGCTTTAACCACAAGTGGTTTTTGATTAATTATAGGTTAAATACATGATTGAATTGATTGGAATGGTTTTAATGAAGTGGGACCATGGGTTTAAATGGATGTATTTTCTTAACTTTACCAAGGGTTGGTGAGTTAAGAGGGGTTCGTTGGGGAAGTATGAAATAGAGGGTAAAACTATAGTTTATAATTAAATTATGGGTTGGTATATTATATATGGATGATTTATTTAATACAAGAAAAGATTATATCAGGGATTTATATAATAAAGTTAATAATTAATATGAAATGCGATGGGTGGGGTGGATATCCTTAAGTAAAAGGGTAAAGTGTAATATTTTCATACTTTGATTTATACTTAGGATAAAGTGTGTTTTGTGTGTTTTTTAGTGAAATAGGATTTACATGGGGGTTTTCACTTTTCCTAGGCAAATGGCATTTAACCTTAGGAAAAGGGGTTCTCTTAGGGTGATGAGGGGGGAATGGATTTTATGAAGGGGATTCTAGCACGTGTCCATAAGTCATTAAGCCAAGGGTCCAGTCCCACCAAAAGTCAGAGAAATGCTTTGAACCTCTTTGAATTGAAGGATTAAAGTACTAGAACATACTTGTGGATAGGAAATTAGTAAGTATAGGGGGAAAATGAATGAGGGGGAGTTAATTACATTAGCTTGTAAACATTTGTTTTTTCCTTCATAACTGATCATACATGTTGAAATATGTATCTAAGCATGATGCATATGTTTTGATCCAATTAACTTTCTAGTTCAACAACCTTTCTTCTACTTATCCATCTCTTACCCTAACATGTTTTCTTTATTTCCCCTTATCATCTATTTTTCTTTTATAAAACAAACTATCTATTTCTAACCTTATGCCATCCAAGGGCTCAGATTAATATTATGAGCTCCTTTTATTTTCTCTACCTATCTATTATCTGTCAAGATTGAACTGTTTGGTCAGATTTTATTCTCTAACTATAAACATCAATTCAAATCATGAGGTAACCAAGATTAAACAGTTTGACTACCATGGATTGTGGCATGAATAACAAGTTGCACATAATCATTATCATGCATAAATGTAAATAGTAGTGGCATTTTAGAATTGCACACTTTCATGGTCTCTTTTTGTTTTTGGGGTTCATACATTTTCATTTTCTTTTTTTACCTTCCCTTATTCTTTTTTTCCTTTGATTTTTCTTTTAGGACATACCCTCTTTACATTTTTTAATTCTATAATATGAAAAACTTTTGCAGAAAGCATAGGTATGTATAATATTACAAGGCTTAACCTTAGCTATTCAAAATTATGACTCCTATTGGTATAGGAACCTAACACATCTGACTGCTGGGGTTTTGCACTATCATTTTTAATATATTCTAACACACCATTTTCATCAAGCACTGCTTCCGTTCGATCCTTCCAGGCTATGAAATCCGAGCTACCCTCCAAGGCATACTCCAATCTCAGTCCATTGAAAGAAATTCTCCCGATCTTGAGGAAAACATTGCTGCATTGAGTTGCAAAATCAAAATTCTTGAGAGACAAGGTCAAAATATTGCTTTTGATGTAGTTTTAGGTCTCTGATACAATGTAGAAATTTGATAGAAAGAAAAACTACTCAATATTTCAAACTGAAAAATAAGAGACACAATTCTACTCTACTAATCTACGAAATAAAATTCACAATTTAGAACAACATGAATATACATGAAATAAGAAAAACTACAAATACACTGTGATTTCTAGGGGAACCCAACTGGAAAAAATGACTCAAGCCTCTTTGCATTAATCAATTGAATTGAGAAACAATTACAATTGATAGCTCCAAATTTGAGCTCAACCTATGAAAAAATAAATTTTCTCCTACTCAATGAGAAAATTTGGCCAACACTTCGCCAAATATTTTCTCACCAAGCCTCCTCTTTCCTTGCACAATTCTTGAGGAAATTATCCCCTATTATTTAGGAATTTCCTCCAGATTGATTGCATAATTACCAACGATTGATCTCCTGACTCATGAAACATTTTTACACTTAGAACTAGTCTACAACTAATGTTACACCACTTAAGCCAAGGAGCTCGAATTATTTGCATGTGCTAGCTATTTTGGTGTGATTGATCAGTTAGCTAACAAATATTTGAGTTAGACTTATATCCCACTGCACAACTTAGCTTCAACTGACTCTATCAATAGTTAGAGGTCAGTTAACTGAATACAATTGAAAATAATTGAACTAGATTAATAAAATTTAGCAATCACATATGCATAACTAAACTCCAAGCCCTCCAACTTGAATTTACTGAGCTAACTGAGTGACAAGAGCCATGTCACACTAGTTAATTTCCTCCAAGTTGTCTTGTTGATGTGGAAATTCGATTTACTCAATTTGACTAAGGCTAAATCCAAATTGAGCTTTTCTTGATACATTTTTTAACAGAGGTTTGGCTTTCTTAAACTCATATGGCAAGTATACCCTCTCATTCCTCCGAACAAGAATGAAAATAGAACCCATAACCACTAACTCTCATGCTAGGTGTATGCATCTATCTACCACCTCTGACCATGTCATCCTTTTCTGACCTATGCCCTCCATGAGACCATCTACCATAAGCCCCATTAGTCATGTCCTCTTGTCCATAACAGATTCATGGTTTCCCCCGTCTCTGCAAATCTAATAAACTCTAAAGTATGACCCCTTTGACATTTGCTTGCTTTTCCTATGCTCTGACAAGTCTTTCCTATGACTGGGTGATTATGTCATTATTATGATTTCTTCCTTTAAACTTCTTAAGGTATCTACCATGTTAGGGGAGTAATCATCTCAGTGATGTTCATCTAATATATAAGGAGATTCACTTGAACTGTAATCCACCATTTTTCTTGTCATCTCTGATCCTCTATCTCCTGCAAACATACAATGTCAGATAAACCAAATATAAACATAACCAACATACCTTAGTGAAGTTCAGGGGAGGTTATCATGTCTGCAAAAATATGTCTAGATTAGCACAATATGTGTGTGTTGGACATCCATGCATATTGGTTGCATATGTGTTCTTCATGCTTGTGTTCTATGTGCTTATTGTGTATGCATGGTGTTAGTCATGGTTGCATTTGTTTCACCATGTGAAAGTTGGTGTTATTGTCAGATGTGCTTGTCAGAGATGCATTGGTTATGCATGGAAGTGCTTCATACATTGACATGGTTATATTTGTTGTGCATGAGATCATGATATGTGGTTGGTATGGTCATACATGGAAATTGGATGATGTTTGAAATTATTTGTATGTATGTATATGATTATGACTATACATGTAATGTGCTAATCTAGTTGATCTTGCAGACGAGGTATCCTCCCCTCAACTATACTAAGGTACGTTGAATATGTTATGCTTTGGTTTAAGATGACATGGCATACTTGCATGAAGAATATCCAAGATGACTAGTAAGATGGTAGACTATAGTTCACGAGACTCTCCTTATCTATATATATATGTATATATATATATATATACATCGACATCATACATGATAACATTAATTGCATACAATGACTTGAATCATGACAACCATAACCATGACAATGCATGCGTAACAACATGCATCTAGCCTATCTAGTCCAAGTGTTTGAACCTGAAAGCTATGATACTAATCTGTAACACACCTCCTCCCAAATTTACCCGCATTTGCAAGCCCTTCGGGTAAATGTGAAGCAGATTTACACTATGATATGACTTGACCTCCCAACTCTAGTTAAGGAAGTGGAGCCTGCAAACTCACCACTAAATAACAACTCACAACATCCCTCAGTTCTACATGACACTCATGGGTTAGAGAACCACCTCAGGTGAACAAACCCTAACCTGTGGCTCCTTTTCACTGACCTAGGATCCCAACTGCATGCATGACAATGCCTAGGTATAGTTGAAGCCCTCTAATCGGATTCACAATACTACCTAAGTGGAGTTGCAGTCTAAACTTTCCAATTCAAAGGGTGCAATCCCAAGGTTTGAGCCACAATTTCAAGCCAACCCCTAGACCACTACCCAAAACTTCCCGAGGCTTCTCAAAATGATAAATCACATAATAAAAAGGCTAAAAACACAACCTAAGTCAGAAACTTGACCTAGACTAACCATAACATACTTAGACATTTTGTCAAACACATGGTAAACATGTAAGCTACAGATCAAAAATGCATATTTGTGTGTAAATATTTTTTCTTTAGTTGTGAATCATTGAGAAGGTATAATTCCCTCTCAAGTGGTTGCAACCACACTAGTTAGTCCATGCATTCATCAACCATTCACCAAACTATCAAGCATAAACAAAATCCATAGCTAGAACATATTATAGAAGCATGTTTATAACCAACAAATAATCATAATATTAACATTGAAAGAATAGAAATAAAATCCACATTATAAAAAATATAAATTCTCATGAATCAGAATAGGAAAATAACTCTTATTAATGTATGCAAAATCCAACCAAGTCAGGGACTTCCACGTACCACCTGACCATAGATTGAGTTGAACCAAATATTTCTTTTAGTCAATCAGCCTTGTTCCATATTCCAAGCATGAATGTGGGATCTCATGGGATAAACCAAGACATAATAAACCAAGGGAATCCAAAGGTTAAACCACCTCCACCTTCAAACTACCACGATCTCACCAAAACAATTCAAGAGATCACAAAACTAAACCAAGCTCGGGTGGCTAGAATTATTTCACCATACATTGAGGAATTTTCCCATCTCCACCCACCTATCAAGGGATTCCTGGAGAAAACTATCTCCACCCCAAACCCTTGGGAATTTTCCTGAGACCACATCACCTAGTTCCAAAATCTTTTGGCAATCTAGACCTCAACCAAGAAAAGAATCCCATAACACCATGGCTATCTAGGAAATGGAAAGGCAAGGTTGAAACCACTATTAAAGCCAGAAAAAACCATGCCAATGAAAAAAAATGAACTAAATAAACCAATGCATGTACCATGCATTCACAACCCAATAGCCAATTGAGTTTAAATTTGACCCATTCAAGAGTCTTCTTCATAGAGTTACAACTCAACCATTCTAGAGTCTTCTTCGTAACACCAACATGCCTAGCCCCTTTTCTATGTGTAATGGGGACTGACATGGCATCCTCTCTAATTATGGTCATCAATCATGATATGTCAAATTACGAGACACATAACTTTTGTGTTTGAATTCTTAATTATTTTTTATTTTTGTGTTGCTGGAAAGGTTTTTGAGTGTAGAATAACAAGTCTAGATGGTGCAATGCAAAAGAAGTAAATTTTCACCTCCAAAAAACATCATTTAAGGCCTCAAATTAGCCTTGGAACAATTCTAACACCAATTATTAAACTGGGTCCCACTGTTAAAACTGCTCCTCTAAGCTAATTTCTCTTATTTTTCCACATTGAGATGGATGAAAATAATATAATGATCCAACCCCAATCAACCTCAAAGATAAGTGTTTTGAAAAAAAATGTAAAAAATGTGCAAAATCCATTAAAGATTTAAGTTTCAAAAGATAACTAGATTTGTAATTGCAAATTATCCTCAAAGCATAAGGCTATCAACACTTATTGAATGAATTTATGAGCAAAAGGCACTAAAACGAATTACATTATAGCCTCCAAGTGTTGAATTCTTCCTTAATGAAGTTGCTTACTTTTAAAATATCTTCACAACTAGGAGCCATCATTTCAAAAGGTGCATTAGCATTAGATTTTCAGTAATGTATCTTAGTTGATATTTCATGTTTTCTATACTTACTAGGAAACCTTTATATATGTATCCAACAGATATTTTACTTGTTTTTTTAGCTCTTACCAAGTGTTGAGATTCTTATTTTTCTTGGGATCTTACAATTCACACTACATGGCATTTATAGCTAATGAACATTTTGAGTTTTTTATTTGAATTCTTTCATTTCTTTCATGGAGATAATGTGTGTGTTTGTGTGCACATGATCATGTGAATGTGTTGTTTTTTTCATTTATCTTATTTAGTTGTACATAAGCTTTTCATCTCTCATCTTGTGGTTGTATCTTCATGTGGTTGTATCTTCATATATAGAAAATGGCCCAAGAAAAAATTATTTTCCTCTACTAGATTTGAGTCAAAGGAAAAGATGATTTCAAAGGCATATATGTGGTATATAAAAATTGTATGTAAGTGGTTGGAACGTGATCTAAGTGACAAATCATTAATTTCTTGCACATCTCAATTGAAAATTGAATCTGATTTGTAAAGTGACCTCATCGAGACATATAAATAGTTCATCATGTCAAGGGTAAAGAATCCAAATATATCGGTTGAAAATATAAAAGGAATTAATTCAATAACTTGGAAAAATAAGTTATTAAATATATCCTATGATAACTAGTATAGTATCCGGCAAATACCATTGCTTCCTCTATTCATGTGTTGCTAATTACCATTGCTTCCTCTATTCATGTGTTGCTAAAGTATATATAAAATTAAAATAAAAGAATTGAAAAACGTAGCTTTAAATATGGAAAAACAATATGCACCCATAAAAAATGCATTAAACACCACACAAAATCACATATACAATAATATATTCCAACTTATACAACATTTTAAAATATTAAAATAAGATATACATTATTAATTCAAAAGCTTGAGCTTCATTTAAAAGCGCTAATCCTATGCTTCACACTTCAAAAAGAAAAGAAAAGAGAGTTGTTAATTAACTCATTATGATTCAAATGGTTTAATACTTCATGGTCCTCGAGAATAAGTTGACGTATTGACGTATTCACAAAAATTCTAACTCACCAATATGTTATTAATCCTTACCTAGGTAGGAATTTAACAATCGATTTGAAGTCTAATTGTTATTAGTAAAATTGTAGAAATAAATAACGTATTTTTATTATAATTGAAAAAGTTAAATGGTAAATACTTTCACACGCTCATGTTACACGAGTTGATTGAGCTTATTGACCACCAAGAGAATGTTTGTCACTGGGAGAATGTTGACTATCCTCCTGTGATGACACATAGTGAGAGATGCTTTTAAAAAATAGAAATTATAATAAATTAAGTGAAATTCACAAAAATATATTCAATATCTATACATGTACATATGATTCTATCTAGTTATCATTTAAGTAAATAGGCCACGTAGGTAGTTGAGGAAAACAGTGGCACTGTTTGGGTGGTTTCTGTTGCTGAGTCATTTAAAACAGAATGCAATGCTGAACTGAAACTTGCGTTGGCTGCTGTGTTGGCAAAACTTTTCACTGCTGCTAATTTATTCCTTAGTCCAGTAAATCAAGTAACTCTTCCCTTCTCTTTTCATCTGGCACTATTAACTTTTTCACCCTGCTGTAGATTTCATCTAGCTCTATATACTTAGAAAAGGTTGGTTTCATGGTAAAAATGTGTTTTACCTCATTCTGCACATGGAAGTCATTTGACATGGTCTCTAGAAATGCCTTTGCTGTCATGCTCCCTTTGATTCCACTAAACTTGATGTTGCTTTTGGCTACCTCTTTCATCTTCTTGATATAGTCCTCCTAAGTGGTCAACTTGTCATTGATGACATAGATACTGTGTAGTCCCTTTTGATTTAAGGTTTCATTCCTCTTTGTAAATATGTTCACTTGTAGCTCCAAGGTTTCACACCTTTCCTCCGACTGGTCAATAAGATTTCTCTTAGTCAAGACTTTCTTGACTTCCGGAATGGTGCAGTTCTGTCAATGACTCCCACTTCCTCTAGCTCATATATGGACTTTGAATTTAAGAACTTGATAATATTGGCAGCTTCAATTGGCATTTTTCCGAGTTTTTCTCTTCATTGCACAATGGTCTCGATGGCCTTCTCTATTAACTCTTTCTGCTCAAATATAATCTGGATAGAAGGCCAAATCTCATTCATTGAGTCAAGTATGTTCATCCAAATTGTTTCCTTAGCTCGGGCCAAGGTTTTTCCAATAGAAGTGTCTCTCTCTTCTTGGCACAAATTTTCCAAAAGTCTTTGAGATTTTTCCAATTCAGTAGTCCAAGTAGCTTCAGCTTTGGCCTTCTGGACTTCAAAATATTTGAGTTGTTCCTACAAGGTCTGAATTTCCTTTGACTGCGATGACATGTTTTGTAGTGTCTGTGCCACCTGTTCAGCACTGGGTGTCTGAGTTGAAGTAGTAGGTGTAGTAGTTGTCCTTGTTGATGGAAATTGAGAAAGAGGTACAACATCCAAGGGGACAGTGGCCATTTTCAAGCTATCTTCCTTCTCCTTTATCATCTTTTCGAACTCTTATTCCATCTACCTGATATGTATGTTTTGGTCAATAATAAGTTTCATCATGTCTGCGTTCTGAGCGTCACCTTTTGAAATGTCCTTAGTCATGGGATCTTCTGTAGCTGGTAGCTTGAGCTGTTTCCTTAGTGCTGCAATGTCCAAGTTTTTCTTTTTAATAATTTCTTCAGCAGAAATAACATCCTTAGGGTTATATCCTATCTTAATCACCAAGTCTTCCAAAGACTTGATCCTATTGTCTTTGGTCAAGGAAGAGACCTTATCCATCTTCAATTGTGACTACACATTTGTAAAAGAAACCTGCAATTTGGATAAAGACATGGCAGTGTTAGCGAGAGTGGAGGATATCATCTGACCAGTTTGTTTGTGCATCTCCATTTGATCAATGGGATGTATGTCCTTTGTACTAAACTCAAAGGTGGTGATATTGTAGTCAGTTGTTCTTTTGCGTTGTGAAGTCTAGGCCTCAATAAAGGCCATTTGCATTCTGCCAAGTTTAGTATCAAACCCTGACAGAAGTCTACTTTGTGAACTAGAAGTCTGCTTCTAGAATTGGTTGTAGGTGTTCTTCTTCAAGATTCCATTCTTGAGATTTATTTCTCTATACCTATCAAAAAATTTCTTCTCTTTTTCTGTCTGGACATTGTGTGATTCCAACTTAGTCTCCTTATTACCCTGTGAAGAGGAAGGTTTAGAAGGAGATGTAGTGAACTTGGTGGTGAATCTGTGATGATGATAGTTGCCTGTTCTTCAATTTCTTTGTCTACTTCTAGTTTGTGACTCACCTTTGGCCTTTTTTTGTAACCGATTCTAAATTCTTTGGCTTCACTCCTAGTTGTAGATGACAACCCTTCCTCCCTCTGCCTTTTGATGGATTTTTACTGAGGAAAATGAGTCTTCAAACTAGAAGTGGACACAATATGCTCTTCAGCTTCTTGCAGGGTATTTTCTACCCATTCCAACTGATTGGCATATTGTTCTATGCCTGGCCTGGAAGTATGAATGCAAGGAGTGTTCTTATTGTCCACTTTGAGCTTTTAAATGATGCCACAAGGGTCATAAGACCATGTGAATCTCAAGTTGAACTTCATTTCCTTCAGTAACTTATCTGCCTCCTCACCTGATGTCCTTGTGTTACACAAATGGGCCCACCTGTGTTTTAATCCTGAATTGTGCCTTCTTCTTTGCTACTAAAAAGTGGATCTCATCTGATTTCAACATTTTCCTAATGTATTCTAGTGAAAATATCCTCATTGGGAGGTACTTGGGGAGCTTGTAGGGGCCAAATTCACATCCATAGACTCTAATCTCTATGTGTTTTTGGTAGAGGTACCAATATTCGGTCTTTTCTTGGTCTTATAGATGTAGTATTTGTTTGATCTCCTCACTGATCCTAGGTTGCATTGTACTATAGAGAATGTTCATAGCTGGATGAACAAAGTCTTCTAAAAATTGCTTATAGGTGAATTCTTGTTGTTCTTTCATGACCAATGAGGTCCAAAAGATCACTGGGTGTTGTTCCCCTGCGTCATCCAATTTCTGCAATGCAAAACTAAAATTTTCTGCTTGATAGTAGATGAACATGTAAATTAAAACAGAGTTGTAACTGAACACTTGCTCTGTGGGAAACTTGATGAATTGCTCATGGATATTGCCAACCAAGAATTGACTGAAATTGAAAATTGTATAGGGCTTGCTATCTATGGAAAATGTGGAGAGGAATCCTAAAATGAGCTTATTTACCCATTAATCAGAATGATAGCCTAGAATGTTAGAAATGATGGAAATAATATGTTTGGCCTGATTCGAGAAAATGGAAGAAGGATAAGGAGGATTCTTCTTGGGAAATTGGGCATTCTCTGGCAGGAAAATCTCAAAAATCCTAGCTCTGATGGAAAAATCTATCTTTTGATAAAGTTGGGTGAGGGCTTCTAAGGAGAAATGGGCATCATTTTCCACAAAAGGGGCCATCATCATTTGGTCAATAGATTTGGTTGTAATGGTGAACAAAATGTCACCTGTTGGCGCGATTATGGCTCTTTGGGCAGGGACATAACAATCTTGGCATCTTCTGATGAATTCTGGGGTTTGAAATGTCACAGGAAAGATATAGTGGGGGAGGTTTGACTCCTAGAGTCCTATCTCATCAATTTTATTAGTGTGTTTATCCTCTAGCTAGAAATATAACTCGATCAAATCATAGTCACAGAGTGTTTTAGTTATACGATAATCACTATCTGCTAAAGGTGTATGATCTAGGTCTATAGAAGGTGGAATTAATGGATTAATGGCCTAGTCATGGGTCTTAGTTTTAGGAGGCATGGCTATAGCACTTTTTTGAACAAAACGAATACACAAAGGAGGCTTACTGGGCTCAAAAAATATAACAATTTTTCAGGTGGAAAATAATAGGGAGGTCAGCAACTGTCAGGATGCTTGTGGTGAAGAAGCTCTAGCGGAGGCTGCTGCATGAAATAATGAATAGCAGAAAGCAATGAGAAGTAAAGATTGAGCATGACAGACTTGGGATTTATTTAAATGCAGAGGCAAAGTCTAGTTGGAAATGGCACGGGGTCGTTACTGAACAGTTACCCGGAAAATTTAAATTAGAAATGGGTATTAAGTGAGAAGGCATTTAATTGGAGCAACAGTTTAGACAGGCGCCAAACGTAGATTAGTGGAGCAGGAGTTGTGGGGGCGTGGCAGGAATAGATATGGGATAGGCGGTTTCTGGAGGGGGTGATGAGCAGTAAGATATATCAGTAGGGGGTGCAAAATCACCATGACGTGCCATGTAGGGAGTAGGGACCAGTGGAAGAAACCACCTTCTGGACCCCCTCGGTGATAAAGGGAGAATGCGAAGGGGAGGGGCGAAAAAGGACAATGGCCATGGATGAAGCGGGGGACCAGATCCCAAGGTGTCGAATGAGACTGAAGGTTAATGACAAACGACACAAAACTTTGTCTGCTTGTGCTTGTATGATTTTCATTTCAAACTTAGGATAAAGGGGAAATATAAGGTAGAGAAAAACTTTATCCCCACGCATATATTTATCCTTTAAACTTAGGATAAGGGATTAATAATAAACATTTTGAAATACATAATGTATAATTTTCACTTCTGCTCTTTTTCCCTATCCTCAAACTTAGGATAAAATTTATGCATGACGATATTTAAGCAACCACCTAATATACCTACCCTTAGATAGACTAACATTTTTTATTTTAATCTCCAAGGTGCATTTAGACTATCAAACCCATTTTTATTTTCTTTTATGCATAAAGAAAAAGATATCTAACCTATCCCTTATTTCTTCTTTTGACCCAAATTGAAAAGTTGGATCAATGTCATTTTCTACCTAACTAATGATTTACCTAGATTAAACTGCTAGATAAACCTTTATTCTCTATCTAATTTACAAAAATTTAAATAAGTCTAATCATGATTAAGCAGTATGACTAAGCTAAAGAAAGTGATTGTGGCATTCTGAACAAGCTGCACACAACTTTATTTTGCAAAAGTAAAGAAAAAAACTACGTATGAGTAGTGGCATTTAGACTTGCAATACTTGCAATATTATTCTCTTTTTGTTTTTCTTTCTTTTTGGTGAGGTTTAATCTTTTCTCTTTTTTCAATATTTTTGTTTTTCTCTTTATTCTTCTTACTTATACCCTGTTTTCATTTTTTATTCTATCTTTCTTTTTGATTTGCAAATCATTGATAGATGAAAAGTATTTACAAAATAAGATTCCTCAGATAGATCACTCAATTACCTTGAGATCCTATAAATTATAGGACCCTAATAGACCACTTCTTGGACCTCCCCACATGCCCACAATTTTTTTCTTAAACCTACAAATTTCGATTGGTTGCATTATCCAGTTACAACTTTTGTCAAAATCGATGGAGTTTTAGTTGTACGCAAGAGAAGATGATTGTTAGTGCAGTTGAGAGGTGGAGACATGAGTAATAACATGAACAACAAGTCCAGTTCTAGAACCCTTTTCAGCAATAGCGCAGAGGATAGAAGCAATGCCATATATTGGGAATTGAGGCCTGAAGGCATGTTGCTTCAGAAGAGAGATGAAAGTGACACTACAGTTGGGCCTATTATTAAGGTTAAGGTTTCCCATTGCTCATACGAGCCTGAAGTTTCGATTCCTACAAAATCTACCTTTGGGGACCTCAAGAAGCTATTGTCCCAAGAGACTGGTTTGGAGCCTCAGGAAAAAAGGCTTTTGTTTAGAGGAAAAGAGAAGGATAATGATGAGTGACTCCATATAGCAGGTATCAAAGACATGGGAAAGGTGATTCTAATGGAGGAGCCTTCCAATAAGTAGAGGAAATGAGGAGGAATCAAAGCATTACAAAATATTGTCAACCAATTTATGTAGTCAATGCTGATGTGGACAAGCTTTCGGTATAGGTTTCAGTGATAGAGGCTGTTTTGAATGGTTGAATGAAGGTTGTAGATAATAATTTTATTGTGGTAATTAATATACTAATGATCTAGCTGCTTAAATTGGACAGTATCGAGGCAGAAGGGAAGCTAAGGTGCTAAGAAGAATAGAGGATCGAAGGGTACGAAATTATGTTGAGACGATGGATGCTTTTAATAGGCTTTTTCTATCTTGAGGTGTACATCCCTATGATATGGATCATCGAGCGTTGGGCATGAGCATTGTATTATTTCAATTTTAATGGCTTTTAATAAATTTTACAACATACTTTTTCTCATTTTTAATAAATGACTGTAGAGCATAAGGATAAAGTTTTCCGGGGAATTGCAAATCAATATTTATTTTGGTGTTCTAAATCTATATTCGCTAGAGAGTTGAAGATTGATATTACTTGGGAAATTGGTATATGAGAATTTCATGTATGTTAGCCAACTAGTATTGACGTAGAAACATATAAACTATAATTAGTGAATGTATCCCAGTAGAATTGATCCTCTTATGTGTAAATGAACATATGGGTGGAAGTGTTATGTTAGATCTGCAGGGTTACATCAAAAAAATTCTCTCTATATCTCCACTGCTTAGCCAAATAGTTTTTCTACTTCACTATGTCAAATCGATGTATTCATGAGGTTGGATGGTTTTATAGTTTGCCTTTTTTGATATCTATTACAATCACACATCAACCAAAATTAATTGTAATATTATAAAATGATATGACATGAGCGAGTGAACACCTCCTCTAAAAAATAGAGTGTTCAATGAAGAAATTAACGAGTGGAGAAAGAAAGATAGAGTACATAGGTACACAATTATGTGAGAAGTTACAGATGAAACCTCTTTAAATTAGTGAAAAATCTATAATATTGAGTAAAAATTTATAACTATTATTTTTTGGAGTTCAATATAATTATTGTTGAAATACTAACTTTTCAATATTTCATCATTCAAAACTATTTTTGGACTTTAAAATTATATAATATTCATCTAAATAACTAAAATTTATAATATTAACACTAAATGCAATACTTATTTTTAAATATAAGAAAAGTTTTGAAAATCTACAATACTCATCGAAAATGTACTTAATAAAAAATGATAAAATCTCTAGATTATGCGTCTGATAATTTTCGTAAATATATGTATCCAACATCTCTATGCAACAAAAGGCTATAAATATGGCATGGGAGGCAATCTCTATGGCCCTAAAATTCTGATAAATAAATACTAGAGGCAACAAGAGTTATTTGGACAAATTCCAAAGTGGCCACATAAAAATTGAAGGTCCAAATGATGAGGGGAGAGCACATGCAACAAAGGAAATAGGGAATAAGATGAAGGCTCTCCCTAGAGTTTGAACATCCAAACAGGGAGGTAACTGGTTAATGAAACCTTTGACCCTCTGCATTTACTTTGATGTTATCATGGTACAAAGTTCAGGAGCCCCTTTGAAGCTTTTTTTTTGTCGTAAAGGAGAGATGATGGTTTCCAGTGGAATTAGTCGAACATTAGGTGTACCCCACATTCATTGTTAACAAGTTGAGCTTGAGTTTTAAAACAACACTAGGTTAATCATTGACAAAATTATAGATATTCATTATGTTATTAAACATTATTAGAAATAACATAATTAGAGAGAATAAAATGTAAGTACATAGCAGAGAAATAAACTCCATTTTATTTACTAATGAGTAGCGTATAAATTCCTACCTCTAGCCAACATTGAACTCCTTTGCGTTGAACACGTCTAGATCTAAACTCCTCGACATCTAACTCCTCCAATGGCAAGTTCCTCCAGCACCAAGTATACCTGTGAAATACAAAAAAATTAACCTCAACATAACTAAATAAGATTACAAAGAAAACATCAACGTAACCTGCTAAAAATCAACCTCACCTGAGAATTTCATAAACAACATTCAACACTACACATGCAACGTTCAATGGAGAAAAACACAAAGAAACTTTGCAATAGGATCATGGGCTAGATATATATAAACATTCCTTTGGCCAAATTAAATGTTTGGCCGAAAAAAAATTGCAGCTGAAAAAATAAATTAGCCGAAAAAATATTTCAGCCAAAAACTAACTCACTAGAATTTCTCCCAATCGGCCAACAGTTCGTTGTAGGATTTCGTTAACTTTAACATTCAAATTTTTGGCTGAAAGTTATGTTTAATTGTTAGGCTGAAAAAAGTTACTTTGTCTGAAAAAAAAGTACTTGATTTGGTGAAAGAAGAGAGATGATGAATTTTCCGCTGCCAATTCTCACAAAAGTGTAACCCAGATTTACATTTCCACCCTCCAGCAAACTGAAGAAATAGCTATTGATTCTTCTACTTCTCTTATTTCTCCATCTTCGGGACAACAATGTATATTTTCTAGATTTAGGGAGATGAAGAGAATTAATGAAGCACTCAAAACCTCAACCTATGTTGAGTTTTGGAAACAATCTTCCACTAATCAAAACAAACTTTTATCTTCAATAGATCCTAATAAAGGGAAATACCAGTTGGCATTCGTCAAGACAAAAGTACCAATTCTTAAGAGTGCAGATGATTATAATGCTTTTGTGTTTTCTTTTGATACTAAGCAGGTACATATTATAGATCAAATTGATCTCCACATACAGGGAGTGAAATGATTTATTCTACATTAACAAGCTTAGCCATGGAAGCTTCTAAGCTACAATCATGCTTAAATAATATTCATTCATAACTTAAATTGGAAAGAATGTATTCCTTAGTCAAGGATACCATAATAAAAGGGATGGAAGATCTACTGAAAAAGATAGGGGTGGATCCTAGTGATGTCCATGTCTTTGAAGAAATAATTAAAATAATAAATGCATACATTCAAAAACTTAGAAAGAAAATAAAAATACCTACAACAAAAAAATCCATGGTGAAAAGA
The DNA here is from genome assembly GCA_000404065.3 of Pinus taeda. Lineage (NCBI taxonomy): Eukaryota > Viridiplantae > Streptophyta > Pinopsida > Pinales > Pinaceae > Pinus > Pinus taeda. Next base: position 13,287 of record APFE030904187.1, on the reverse strand, counting down.
AGTAGGACAAATAGAAAAAGAGAAAGAGAACATGTTGAAAATAATTGTGGAAGGAAACATCTAAATTCAAAAAATGGAGGCCGACATGGAAAGCCTACTAAAGGGAAAAGAACAACAGGCAAGTGCAGGAACATATACATTGCAGATAGAGGCAATAAGTGAGGAAAAAAAGAAATAATATCAAAGGCCAAGGGGGATTAATCCTTAAGGAATGTGGAGATTTAGAAGCTAAAAGAAGTATTGCATGAAATGGAGGAAAACAAGATCAAATCAGATAATGCATATATATATATATCTGAAATACAAAAAAATTTCAAAGCTAACCAAACAAACTTAAAAAATGATAATTGTAGAATTGAGACTTCGTGTATTCATCATAGTTATAAGAAGAGCTTCGTGTAAATCTACATAAAGAACTGCGTTTCGAAACCGTTCATGTGAATTTACGCAAGCATCTTATATAAATATGATGAATCACTGACAGTGCAGACATTATCTAAATTAAAGGAAAAATATGAGTTGATATCAATTCAACCATAATAGAACTCTGGATATCTATTGAGATAATCTTTGTGTAAGAAGAACTGGTGACTAGATCAAAGGAAGGCACAACATAAATCAAAGAAGAGTTAGATCACAAGCGAGGAGAAGCAATCATGATAATCAAAGTTATGAATTCCAAGACTAAAGAAGAATTGGAGGAATTATGAATTGAAGACACAACTGGTACAATCCTAGAATTACGAAGAGTTTTGACTAAAAGAAATTTAATGTGGAAATTATAAAATAAATGTCAAAACTTAGAAGTACAAGTAAATAAATTTAATGTGGAAATTATAAAATTATTATTTTGTAATTCAAGGCAAGAAGGGTTGAACCCTTGTGATGATCCAATGATATTATTGTACTCTTCTGAATTTTTTTTTTAAAGATAATCAAAGGATTTTGACTTCACTCTTAATCGCATACGTGTTCATGTGAGTCTTTTTGGTTTATTCATCTACGTTTTCCATCGTATATTCAAGGTAAAATAGGTGTTAGGGTAAGGCTAAGTTAAGTATTAACTTCCCTAATAGCCCACTGCAAAGTTATTATCTTTATGGAGATTAACTAATTGAATAGTCTGCTTAAATTAGTTCCTTTGCATCTTTAAATTGTTTTCTTCTGTCATCTCTTGAATATATATTGTTTGGATGTAGAATTCTTCTGCACACAACAATTGTATTTGATTAATTAAGTATTCATTATGAATGTCTCATTATCACATATCTTCTCCCTTTCCACTTTCAAAATCAATTGAAATATTTAATGTTGTTATGAATGAAAATCAACCCTTTTGACTTCCCAAAAATATTTAGATTATACAAGTGTTAAAGGTTAATTCATTGGTCATCCAACTCAATTAAAACCCTTAGTTAAATGCTTTCAAAAAATTATCCAGCCTAAAATTACAACATTAGATTGGCGCCATTGTCAAGGAATGAAGTTTGAAGTTATTTGCCTCGGGCAATGATTAGACTTACATCTTAATGGTGAATAAGTGGTTAGGAAGCTAAAATATTTCACCTGGCAAGTTCACATATCAAATATGGTTTCACGAAGACATACTAGATCTCATTAAGATCCAAAACGTTTCTCTCCATTATCATATCGAGAGAGACTTTTGAGTATTTCACCTCTTGGACATAGATTAGAAGCTTCCACTTCTACTTCTGCCTCTCTTCCACCTGAACCCGTATCACAACTAGAGCCTTTTCAATCTACCCCAATCCTTGCTGAATTATCATATTTATTGCCTAAAGATTTAGAACTGCTATCTAAAGGAGTAGATCTTCAATCTTCATTATTAGTCCATTAGCTTGAGTACTTTGAGTTTCTTTCTTCCCTTTAAGAAGCATATGATACAGAAGCAGATCATGAACTTTAATTACCTGAATTGAAACTAGCTGATTTTATTTCCTCTGTTATACATACTTATCCTTCTATTTCTTCCAAGCCTGAAGAGGAACTCAACATTTATACAAATACTTTAGCCTTTAGAGATCAAGAGAAAATCATACCTAAAGTCCAAAAACTAGTTGTTCATCCTTAGTTTTTCAAGAATCCTAAACCTCCATCTCAGACATCTTCAAGCAAAGTTGCCTCTTCTAAACAAGAAGTTTTATTAAAACACCAAATGGTCGATTTAGGCCAATTGTAATAGCTTGGTTTGCAACATTTTTACTTCCACCAACAAATCAACTTCATGATTTTCATGAAGGATATTTGAAACATTTTCCTAGATTCAATGGAGAAACAGGGCCATCTTCAGAAGACCATTGGACTACATTTCTTGATTTTGCAGAAAATATGAATATTGAACATGAGAAAGTCTATGCAAGACTATTTGTCCAATCATTAGAGGGAAATGTTAGAATATGGTTCAGGAAATTACAAGAAAATCCTATAAATAAATGGACTGAATTAACCAACATACTCCAAAATCAATGGGGAATTAAAATAGATCTTGTGTATTATTTAACATAATTTGAAGATTTGAGAAGGAATCCTAGTGAACCTATTGCTGAGTTTGTCAAAATATTTAATAAGGCTTACAATAAGATGCCACTATATTGTAAACCCCCACTGACTACAACTAAAGTTAGAATTTCTAAATCATTAGATGATGATTTTGTTGCAATGCTTAAAGAAAGGAAATCTGAAGCCATAGAAGATATGCAGGCCAATGCAATTAACGCAGAAGCTAACTTGTCGCATCCAATAAATTGAAATCAAAAGAAGAAAAATATGAAACAAAAATGAAAGCTAGAGAAGAATGTACTTCATCATCAAAGAACAAAAAAGATGAACACAAAATTGATGAAATAACTTCATTGTTAAGAAATTTGTCCAATTGAATTTCAAGAATGGAAACTCAGTCTAGAGTAGCCCAACATGTTATAAATAGACCTCCAGTACAGTATAGAAGAACTTTCTAGCCACAAATTTTTCAATTACCAAATAATGACCAACAAATTAAAGCTCCATTAATGATTGATGATCAAGATCCTGAAGAAGCAGTCCTGGTTGTCACTAATGATATTAATTATTTTCATGATCCATCGTCTCAAAATTCTATTGTCCCTATTAGTCAGCATCCACTTCCTACTCAAAATAAAGAATCCTCTCAAGTTTCTAAATATGAAGTTTTTTCTGAGTTTCTCATTGCTAAACTGAATAGAAGAAATGTCGTAAGACCCAGACAAGGTCCCGATAGGCTTGTAAAAAATGTTACCTTTGATGAGCCTCAAGAGAATGTTGTTGAAACTCCTTTTGCTCAACCTCAAAATCAGTACAAGAGTAATCTTCTATAGAAAAAAATTGTTCTAATTGTATTTAATGTTGAAAGAGAATTAGAAAGGGTAAAAATTCGAATTCCCTTATATGAACTTTCAAGTAATCCAAGTTATAACCAACATGTTTCCAAATGGATACAATATTCAAGTGTAGATGTGGAAGGAGATGTGATTAGCCTACATGATGAGAAGCATTCATTAATTTTGGGCCTAGTTCAAACATGTTCGATGAAACTGTGCCACCTTTCTATGTTACTTTAAAAGTTCATGATTTTTTATTTCTATAATTATATGCTAGATTCTAGTGCTTCCCATAATCTGATGCCTAAAGTTATCATCGGCCAACTTCAGTTGAAAATTACCAGGCCCTATCATGATTTATACACATTTGACCCAAATAAAGTACCTTGCTCAGGATTAATCAAATATTTAGTTCTTACTCTTGCTCAAATCCCTATGAAGATCATCGTATTGGATATAGTTGTTATAGACATTCCTTCTAAATTTGGTATGCTTTTATCAAGATCTTGTTGTGCTGAGCTTGGATGAAGCTTACAAATTGATATATCCTATGCTACAATCCTAGTTTATGGAGATGAACATTTAAGGTTGTATAAAGAAGTAAGATTCATAAAAATTCGCTGTAAATCTAATCAAGCAATAAAGCATCCTATATAATTTATTGATCAAGATTTTGGGTTTTTTATTTTGGTTGCAAATCATCTGTGTAATCCATAATCCAAAATTGAAGATACTATAAATATCCCTCAGTTTTCAAATAGTGAGGTTTGGAAATGTATTTTGATGGAGCATTTTCTAAAGATGGAGTTGGAGCAGGAATTGTACTCATTTCAATTGGAAAGAAAAACATTAATCAATCCTTGAAGTTATATTTTGAAGTCACTAATAATGTGGAAGAATATGAGACTTTAATTTTGGGACTAGAATTAGCTAAAAATTAGAAGGTACAAAATCTAGAAGTATTTTGTGATTCAGAATTGATAGTAAAACATATCCAAAATATTTGCCAAACAAAACATCTTAGACTCAGAGCTTATAGAAATGAAGTATGGGTCTGTGTGGAAAATTATTTTCAGGCTTTCAATATTTCAACAATTTTGAGAGAAGATAATATCCATGCAGATTCCTTGGAAATTTCTGCAATTCCTTTCAAAATACGAATCCTTTTCAATTACAGTATCATATTGAAATGAAGTACAAACCATCCATCCCACACAATTTAAGACACTGACAATTCTTTGAATAAGACGAGTAGTTGAAGAATTTCTTACATGCCATTGATGAATTTTCTAGTTTATATGTTGAAGAAGAAAATAATGATGAAATAAAAGAAAATGTTGTTGGTTCAGAAACCAAGACTATAATATTGGAACTATAGAAGAGATAAGAAATGTTAAAATCTCAGCTAGTTTTCCATAGGACATAAGAGAAAAATATATCGATTTGATTAAATAATAAAAGGATGTATTTGTATGGTCATACAAAGAATTGAAACCTTATTACACAACTATTATTTAGCATAAAACTCCTTTGAAACCAAGAGCTAAGCCATTTCAACAAAAATTAAGAAGGATTAATCCAGTCATATTGCCCATTATTGAAAAACAAGTAAGAAATCTCTTGGATGCAAAAATAATTGTTCCTTTAAGATATTCTAAATGGAAGCTAACCTGGGACATTTTAGGAAGAAGATTGGAGAAATAAGATAGTGCGTTGACTTTAGAAACCTGAACAAATTGTCATTGATAGATAATTATGCATTACCAAAAATGGATCCATTACTTCAAAGAGTAACATGCTTTGATAAGATTTCAATGTTGAATGGTTTTTCTGGATGTAATAAGATTTTGGTCAGTTAAGGATAGAGAAAAGACAAAATTCACAACTCCATGGGGTACTTTAATGTATTCTAATATTCCTTTTGGTCTGATCAATGTTGGTGCAACAATTTAGAGGGGAATCAATTTTGGATTTGTTAGTAAGGTAAATAAATTCATAGTTATTTACCTAGATGATTTAACACTATTTTCTCAGCCTGATGCTAAATATATCAAACATTTGAGTAAAGTTTTTCAAAAATGTAGAAAATTGGGGATTTCTCTTAACCATAAGAAATCAGTATTTGCAATGAGGGAAGGGAAATTGTTGGGACACGTTATTTCAAAAGAAGGAGTTATAATTGACTGTTAAAGAGTTTCAGCCATTCATGTAATTAGTTTGCCCGGAAATAAGAAAGAAATTCAGTCATTCCTAGTGAAGATACATTTTTTGAGAAGGTTCATACCTAATTATGTTGAAATTGTTAAAGATATTATTGATATGCTCAAGAAATATAATGAAGTCAAGTCGACCACCTAAGCTAATTTTTCTTTTTCTCAGATCAAAAATGAAATATCTTAGGCTTCAGTGCTTTCCAATCTAGATTATTCAAAACTTTTCAGTATTTTCTCCTTCACCTAAGATACTACAATAACAAATAATTTTGTTGTAGAGAAATGAAGATCAACATGAGAAACCAATTTCTTTCCTTAGCAAGGTTATGATTTGGTACACGCTTTGAAATAATTTAGGATTTATGTTCTACATTCCCTTATAATTTTTTATTTGCCTAACAATGTTGTAAAGAAAATGTTGACTTAGTGTGATACATATGGAAAGAGGGGGATATTAATTGCTAAGATACTAGAGTTTGGTTTAGGATATCAGACTTATAAAGTTGGTGAAAGGATAGGGTCTAGCTAAGTTGTTGGAAGAATCAAACTACAAAATTATGGGTATCAATACAATAATGCAAGTTTCAGAGGAGAAGAATCCAAAAGAACATTATCACATTTCAAAAGAGAAAAATCTATAAGAACCTTCTTCCAGTTCAGTACCTGTACCTCTTCCTCTACACATTGATGAAAAGTTATTATTTTTATATTAGTACAAACATATTGTGCATTTTCTATGTGATTTTGAGTACCCTCTTGAATTCACAAAGAATAAATGTAGATCCATCAAACTCAAGGAAAAATGAAGTATTTCATAATAAATGCAAACTTGTATTGGAAGGATCCCTTGAATATCCTCCTACTATGTTCGAATGAAAGTGAGACAGATGGAGTAATTGAGCAGTTTCATGAAGGAGTTTGAGGAGGACATTATGCTTGGAAGGAAACTACACATAAAATACTCAAAGCAGGTTTCTATTGGCCAAAACTATTTAAACAAGTTGGTTCCAAAGTGAGAAGTTGTATCCATTTTTAGATTTTTGTAGGAAAATAGAAGTTAGCATCACTTCATCTTGATCTAGTTTCAGTTGAAGCTCCTTCTTGCAGTTGGGTTTACATTTCATCTGGTGAAATAGTTCCCTCTTTAAGTAATCAAAATAGATGGATATTAACATCCACTAATTAATTCACAAAGTGGGTAGAAGAAATTCCTATAAGGAATGCAATAGACACAATGGTGATAAAATTTATTGAAGAAAACATTTTGTCTAGATTTGGTTATCTAAGAAAAATAGTTATAGATATTTCTTAAGATTTTAGTAGCACAAAGATGATTGAATTTTGTGAAAAATATCAGATTGCTTTACATCACTCTAAACCTTATTATCCACAAGGGAATGGGGTAGTAGAATCATCAAATAAAATCTGGATCAAAGTCATGAAGAAGGTGTCAACAAAACATAAAAGAAACTGGGATAATCATCTAAAATATGCAGTATGGACAAAGAGGGTTTCTCCTAAAAGGTCTACTAGTAAATCTCCTTTTAAACTTATTTATGGAATAAAAGCTATTTTCCACACTTAATTAGCATTTCCAATCATGAAGTTTTTTCAGGAGTCATATGAAGAGGATGATGATTTTACAAGGAAGATAAATCAAATTATTGAGCTAAATCAAGACAGATATGAAGTCCAGCATAAACTTCGGCAATATCAGGACAAGATGAAGAGTTTGTTTGACAGAAAATCCGGAGAAAGAGATTTCATACAAGGAGATTTGTTTCTTAGATGGGATGCAATAAGAGAAGAAAGAGGCAAGCATGGAAAGTTTGATAACTTATCGTTAGGAAATTTCAACATTGTAGAGGTCAAAGGCAATAATACATTGATTCTTCATAATCTAGAAGGATAATATTTCTCATTTCCAGTCAATGGGAAATATCTCAAGCATTATATCAAGTATTGAGTGTTTTTCAGCATCGTCATTGTATAGCTTCTGTTTTCTTTACATTTCCAGCGCGAGTGTGATTTTCACAGCAAAGACTCCATAGCCCAAGCAGAAGGCACGTGGATCTGCATGTTCTTTGCATACCGCAGGGGTAAGCAGTCCCCAGATGGAGTCGATGTTATAACTTATTTTTACTGTTAGAATTGTTTGACAAATTTCTATTGATTTCAAAAAATAGAAAAATAAAAAACAAAAAAAGAAATGAAAGTTTTAAAAATCTAAAAGAAAGAAAGAGAAAAGAGGAAATAAATAAAATAAAAATAGAGAAAAATAAAAAAATATTATAAAAGAAAAAAGAAGTGTTATTATTGCATGAGAATAAGTGATCAAGTTTAAATGTCACTCAATCGTATTTTGAAATTCGGAAATTAAATAGTTTTTCAATAATATATTGTAAATAAAGCTTTGATTTGACTTGCTATTGAATAAAATAAATTTTATGTAGCTTTGATGGTCAAGATTACACTTGACTAGATCCAATGACGAAAAATTGATTGGTGGGACACTCGCATCCTGACAGCTAACAGAAGAGGAGGGGTGAAGGGGGGGTGGGGGGGGGTGTGCAAAGTACTTTCCCCTATCTCGCTCTGGCATATGTGTCACACTCCTATTGATTGTGGGATCCCACTTACCTCAAACCACATAATTCCACTACCCCACCTCGCAAAATATCTTTACCCCTTCGCTAAGGTTCCATTATTTTCTAGCCTCCGCCAACTCTCCGCTATTTCTAGTCATAACTATCCCTCCCGACAAATTGACCAATCGATCATTATCACATTAATCACTCCTGCCAATGTCTAATTCATTTAATTCACTACACCATTAACAATGAACCTGTCATAAAATTCGTTACGAGCATCATATTAAAACCATTATCTCTGCTAAACTAAATTATTGCACCTTGCACCTACAACCAGAGAATTCTGAACATGATCAAAGAAAAATATAATGACCGTTAGCTATTAGTTGCCATCACTGCTGAGTAAGATTCTTAATCATTTCCTATGATTTTATTCTTTCCAAAGTGGCCAGCCATAAGGGAAAATCCAACGTATCTATCGAGAGTCCCCTCCTACCCCATGTAATTAACATATATGAACTACCTCTCATCGATACCCAATTCAAAATAATAGAAACCCACAACGAATTTGATTTGTATGAGCTTCAAAATAAGGAATTCCAGAAGTATGAGGGTGCCAAAAATGAATTCTCCTTCTGGGAATCCTTTCTCCCTCAGATTTGTTTCCCCCAGACCCACCATTTCCCATTATTTGTCACCTGGTGTGAAGCCCAATACCTCCCAAATCAAAGGGCTACAATTGCTCAAAATAATGAAATTATTTTCTCCATAACCTTTGAATCAATCTGTTAAGCCCTAAAATTAAATCCACAGGATTCCCTCCACCGTTTTTCTACTGATGCACTTATGGATATTTATTAAAATCTTACTTTTCGACAAAGAACTCATATTTCTTAGTCATTCCTACCTAAGAATTTGGAATTTCTTACGACAAATCCACCCTATTCCTTTGCAATATTTCCTGAGATGTCTAGGCAGGTAATTTCCATAGTTTATTTTCTATTAGGGTATCTAAATGATCAATTGGTATACAAAGTTATCTTAGGGTTTTTATCACTATTTTCATCTTGCTAGAAACCCTCAATTATATTCAATTTCAGTCAACTCTTGTTAGGTATAATTCATAATTAGTTTCTCAAGTTCAGTATTGAAGGATTATTCAGGCATTAGCCAATTTTGATATATTTGTTTGTATATCATCAATCGGAAGATTCAAGTTTCCTCTACATAAATTAGATGATGGAGGAAATCCACATCCAGTGATTGATTGAAATTCATAAGTGAGGAAAAACTCTTAAGACTTCTCTTTTAGTGACTTTGTCAAGAAATTATTTCATATGGCACTTTGTCTATTGAGTAGTGATGCAGGTCCCAGGATTCCTACATATATAAAAAAGGTTCTACACCTAAGTGAGCAGCCCAAAGTTGGAGACTGGTATCTATATGAGAAATTTTCAGAGATTAGATTCTACCGTTTTGAGCTGCCACCTTAAAAGTTACCAATTTTTCTCCCTATGAGGATTTTTTCCTTAGAATTTATTAGGAATGTTGACACCTAATCCTTGTGATTGGGTGAATTTATGTAAATAAATAAATTAGAAATATGAACAGTCATCGGGAGATCAACTGAACAGTATTTCCCTCATGTATATAATGAGGATCTACCTTGTGGAATAACATACGAATCAGTTTTTGCTTTGTGGAGTTACTGCCTGGCCTGACATGGTATCAGAGCCAGCTCCTTTTTAAGCCCTTATGTCCCTTGTAACTCCCTTGTCTGCTCTCCATATACCTGCACTGCTCCTCCATACAATTATTTGTGCCCTCTGTCTACCATATTCCATATATACAGTCCTGCCCCTCCACAGTCGCTGCGAAGTCTGAACGTTGCATTACCTACACTCTCTAGGTCTCTATAAACATTTCATACAAAGCACTGCTTCATATACGTTGGTGTCAATGGCCTATTTTTGATTGATCTGACATGGTAGCTATTATGATTACTCGCTAATCCCCTCGGTAGTGGCAGAGACATACCTATCCTTCGACACCACTTTTCTTCAATTTCAAGGTTCCCTGTAGAATTGGCGTGCTGCGTAGAGTCTCTGATTCCCCTACATAGTGTGGTTGCAAGTTCTCGGTTCACATCCCAATTAGTAAACCCCCCTATTCAATTAGATATTCCCATCAATGTTTCATTTGCATTTGTTTGCAGTGAATTTGGTAGCTTAAGAAAAGGAGCAGGAATGGCACATATGTAAAGGTCTGTAATAATCTCTTGTAAGAGTATTGGTGGCAGACTTACTGGTGCCTGAGCTTCCTTTAGAAGACCCGCGTTTCACTATCAATGCCGATGATTGAGTAATAATCTCTTGTAAGAGTATTGGTGGTGGACTTGCTGGTTCCCAAGCTACCTTCAAAAGACCCGTGTTTCATTATCAATGTCGATGCCTTAAGCCTTCCACTCTAGCGCGGGACCTAAAGTGAATACCTCACGTTTCATTATCAAAATCGATTCCTTAAGCCTTTCGACTCCATCGCAGTATCTGGAAACAGAGATTCCTCGAACAGAGGCGGCGGTGAGTCCTGCATTATATTCTGCCTTCTTGCTGGTTTGATATATTAAATTACTGTACAGTTTAAACAAATATAAAAAATTGGTTTTTAAAATTGGCTATCTGAAACGCGGAATACAAATATTTAAACACCCATTCTGACAATCGTTGTGGAGTTTGTATACTTATTGGTTCTAAATCAAGCAAGAAAAGGCGGTAAACGATTTGTTCATATATGTTAAACTTTTGATATTGAGAGTCCAAATACGTCTGGATTACGTTCTTTAGCTTTTTAGTGGACACAGTGCTTTATGCTGTTGAGGGTATTTTTTTGGACTTAGTATACTACCATATTCTATACTTTAATTTTGTGTAGATGAATGTGAATTGACATTTGAGTTTTCTGTCCAGTCACATCAGAACTATATTTTTTTCCATTAAGAGTAAAAGTTTTGCAGCTGAAATTTTATTTGCTACAGTATGCATTCAATCATATCTATGGTGGGGATAGTTCTCACTGGCAAGGAGAACTATCCTGAATGGTCCCGGATGATAAAACACACCCTCATTTTCAATGAGTTGTGGAAAGGAGTTTGTGTCGGAGACGGAGACAATGAACCAGTACAACCTACCTCAGACAAAGAGCTTGTCATTTGGGAGAACAAGAACAACAAAGATTATGCATTAATCGCAACATCTATAAATGAAGAGGTGAGTCACCATATTTCGTCATATTCAACTGCCTTTGAAGCCTT
>APFE030904185.1:33433-62370 GCA_000404065.3 Pinus taeda | reverse complement strand
ATCTCAGGCATGAGTCATCTGAGCGGAAAAATATCTCTTACATTGGGACAGAGAAAGTAGATGAGAAGTTATTACAATTTTTAATGAGCTATAAAAGCTATTAACTGCTGTCAGAGAAATTTTGACATCTGGAGCTTTATGGAGTTGGTTGAAGTAGGCTGAATGCTTTGAATTAACTGCTGAGTGGCCCTTTGTGCGGCTGTATGTCCTCTTGGTAAGCTGTCATGGTCCTTCTGCTGAATCTGCCTTTAAGTGCCTTAAATGCTTGCTTTATCCTCATGCTGTCCTGTATTTTCCATCCTTCTCAAACATTTCATTTAGTCTTGATCCTTCCGTATGAAAACTATACAAACCATGAATTCCATTACGGGAACAAGCCTTTGTCTGCATGCTGAATTTCACAGAAGTGTCTTTGAGCAGAGTCATTTTGAGGGATGAGGAAAATATCCATCTTCATTTCCATGTTGTTTTTAACAACTGATTTCTGATCTAAGTCATCTGAGCCCTTACTCATATTATCTGCTTTAAAAGTATGTGGCCTTATGACTGCTTTTGACTTGGCCTCCTGGTAACCGAATGACTGAAGCTAATGTGGCAGAATTCTGACCATGGATTGCCACCAATCTTCTTTGGGCATCTGATGTCTTCTGATTTTTATTAAAGTCTCATCAGCCTCTGTGTACTTGAAGAAATTGGGAGGAGTCTCAAAGAGGTGATTGACCTCATTTTCAATGAAGAATAGACCTCCCAATTTATCATACAAGTCTTGCCCTGAAGGAGGCCCTTTCTGTTCAGATGAACTGCCAGATGCAGTGATCTGATTCTCCATGTATGTCTCCATTCTGTTGACAAACTGATCAAGGGAAATCAGTTTTCCTTGACTGCTCAACAGACTAGGCAGGCCTCTTGCTTGCAGCTCCACCAGTTTGGCCCTGAACTCCTCCACATCTTTTGTTATATCAAAGCATTTCCTCTCTACTGCCTGTACATAGCCTCTGAGTGTAAGTACCTTTTTGGCATGGAGGACTGCTTCTGTCCTATTCGGAATACCCATGGCAGCTAACTCCTCCTCCTCATGTCTGTTTAGGTAGTCAACTATTCTATTGGCCTGATCTGGCCTGTCACCTAACATAGCTTTAGCCCTATCAATGTCTACCCGAGCTTGTCTTAGTAGTTCCATCTGCTGATGGATGGTCTTTATGGACTTCCATTGCTGGGTGATAGACTTGCTTATTCTGGCCCATATAATTCTCTTTATTTCAGCCAGGGCTGTTTCTAGGTTCAACTCTTTTTCCAAAGCCTTTATCCTGGCTGTCAAGGTCTTTATTTCTCTGCCTTGCTCGGCCACTGTCTGCTTGGATTTGTCATATTTTGCCTCCAGCTCTACCAATTTTTCCTTGGCTTTCTTTATCTCATCTGCCTGGAGCTCCATTTGTTTGACAGCCTTGGTTATGTCTTCTATGGAGGGGCTGTCTTGTTGGCCTGTTGTTGTTGCTCCTGCTGCCGCTGTTGTGTGGGCCCCTGTTGCTGCTGATGTTGTTGCTGCTGTTGTTGTTGCTGTTGTTGAAGTTGTTGGAGGAGCTTGGGACGTGGATTCTCCCTGTTTATCTTGTAATGCTCCCTCCAGCTGCTTCTCCAACTCCCTAATCCTCTGATCCTGTTGTAACAGGAGGTCTAGCTGATCCTCCATCTTTTTCTGCTCCAGAAGCTCTGCAGTCTGAGGATGTTCAGTTGGTGGCAGCTTTAACCTCTTCTTCAGTGCCTTGAGGTCATCATCCTTTTTCTTCATTAGTGCTTTGACTCCTGTTGGGTCATTAGGATCATACCCCGTGTCAACAATGATGTTCTCCAGGGTTTTTATTCTGGTGTCCTTGGCCTTGGAGGACAATCTCTCCACATCTAGCTGAGTATTAGTATTCTTTAGTGCTTCCTTCAGCTCATAGGCCAATGTGGCCTTCTCCACAAGGGTGGCATACACCATTTCTCCAGCCTGTTTGTGGAGTTCAATTTGGTCCATTGGATGTATGTTGCTGGCCAGGACCTCGACCCTTGTTTTGGTATAATCTGCAGCACTTTTAGGCTGCGGCACCTTGGGTTTGAAATGGCTGAATATCATCTTTTCCTGTTTGATGTCATAGACTGACATCAGCCTTTCCTGCATGGTCGGTGTAGCATCTATAAACTGCTTGTACACCTCCTGCCTCAATAACTCATTTTGAGCCTTGAGTTCTATGAAAGAAGCCTTGGTGCTCTTAGGCTTCTTGCTCTGCTGGGACTGGGAGGCCACCTCCAAACTGACTTGTAAATTCTGCTCCTGCTGGAAGGAGCTTGTTCCTGTTTGTTGGCTGCTCTCCTTGTCCTTCTCAATGTCTAAGACATCATCAGTGATGTCTTCTATTTCAGGGGAGTCTGCCCTTTGCCTTTTAGCCTCTGGCTGGTCTGAAGGTCCACTGAGAGGAGTGGAGTCTTCTCTATGCCTTTTCACTCCCCTTTCTTCATGTGCCGGAGTCTGTAAGACTGGGGCACTGGACTGCTGCGTTTGTGGAGGTGGAGTTTGCAGAGCAGGGGTTTTTGGCAGCCCATTCTGTGGCTTTTTCACCTGTTCTTGCTGCTGGCCTGACTGCTGATCTGTCTCCATTTTGGCCTCCTGTTCTGTTTTTTGCTGAATCTCCTGCTCTATTTTCTTTTCCTGTTCCTTCTGTGTTTCCTTCTGCTTCTGCTGTTCTGCCTGCTGCTGAGCCTGTTGTTCAGTCTGCTGTTCCTGTTGCTTATCCTCTGCCCCCACTATGTTTTTACCTTTGTCCATGGCTGATTTTGATGTTGAAGGTGCTTGAAGTACAATTGTTTTTGATGAGGTCCCTTGGCCTACTGTGTAAGGCAATAATAAGGGTACCTGCTGCACATAATCGAGGTCAATAGTTTTTTCAAGCTCCTTTACATTCCTAAGCATTCTCTCCTCCTCAGTCAAACTCTCAGCTAGAGTATCTGGTTGCCATTCTAGCAGATTGGCATATTGTTCTATATGAGGGTATTGGCAATGCTTGATGGCATGGAGCCTATATTTGGTTCTCCTAGCCGAGATGACTCCTTGAGGGTCATAAGGGACCCACCGAAAGCTATAGGAGAGCTTGTATTTGTTTTTCAGGATCAGATCTGCCTCCTCCCATCCTTCCTTCCTATTCATAATGAAAGGGCCCATTTCACTCTTGAAGCTGAGGTGGGCCTTTTTCTTGGCATCATGGAAGTGGGTGAGGTCTGATTGTACCAATTGTCTATAATATTCTAGTGCAAATAACCTCATTGGCACATATTTAGGGAGCCTATATGGGCAGACCTCGCATCCATAGATCCTGAAGACTGTATGGTGCTCATATAGGTACCAGTCACCTATCTTGTTTTTCTTGGAAAGCTGCAGAGCTTTCTTGATCTCACTGGACACTCTGGGAGGTGGGGACTTCATTATCATGCTGCAGAGTGGGTAGACAAATTGGTCAACAAATTCACAAAAGGTATATGGTGAAATTGTCACGTTGTGGTAGAATGAGGTCCAGAAGATAACAGATCTTCTCTCCCCTGTTTGGTCCAGCTTTCTGATATAGCATGGGAAGGCTTTAGAGTGATAGTACATGAACATATGGTAAAGGTAGCCTGAATACCTGAAGACCCCTTGTCTATCCAATTTGGTCAGTTGATCATGGATCTTGTTGGCAATAAATTTGGCAAAGTTGTATTTTTTGGTAGGGGGTTGATATGGGCTGTATACAGAAAGCATTGCCAGCATGCATCTGTCCACATTTTCACTGTTCTGGTACCCCAATACATAGGCTATCATGTCCAGTAATAGCCTGCCCACCTCACTGAATTGATCATTCTGATAGGGAGGGGGCTCTGAGGTCTGGCATTCAGGCCTCATGAAGTCCCTGCTGATTCTCTGTAGTTCTTCCTGGGTCAGATTGTCACTAGCGTCCATCAACTGGTTCATGGAGAATGGGATCAGCAATTCTGTCTGATCAAAATGTAGCATTTTGTTGATGGTTTCAGCATTGATTTGAAAAAGGATCGTCCCTGATGAGGTGCTGATGGCTCTGTGCTCTGCATCATAATGATCAGCACAGAGGTGAATGATTTCTGGGAAAACATTCACAGCTGGGAGACAGTAGTAGGGCAGGTTTGACTCCCAGACTCCATGTGTGCCATGTCCATCCCTGTGGTCTTCCCTTAACCTACTGAAGGTCTGTAAAAAGTCCCTGCTCCCTTCAAAGTCTCCAACGAGACTATCCTTATCTACTAGTGTCTGGGCTTCCAGCTGTTTGCTTGTCTGACTTTGTGAGGCCACACTGATGGATGAAGTTGCAGGAGACGCCATGATAGGAGCTGGTTTGTGGAGGAATGGGCAGTTATTCAATCAGATGTTTCTGGCTTTAACTCAACTGCTAATACAGTGAGTTCTTCCTTTGCAGAGGGAATTAGCAAGCTGGATTATATGTTTTTTCTGTGAAATTCACAGGATGTGAATGGTCACTGAGAATTTTTACAGGGTTTCCTCAGGTTTGTCTGTTTGTAACATCAATTGGATCGTACTTGGCAAAAGGGAACAATGCCGAGTACCTCGGGAAGGTTTTCGGGGTTTCAGCCCGCGAAACGAGCACTGTCTTGCTGAATTGTGGTTTCAGGGTGCTGTAGGTTGCTTGACAGGCTTAGTGTGGTAGGCAGCAGTAGAATTTGAAGGTCTTAATGGTGTTAATTGGTAGATTTACAGAGAATTTAGAAATCATGGGCGAAATGGGGGAAATGGCTAAATACCTGGACAAACCGGCTTGGGCACCTGCGAGCTGAGCTGTGGCTGCTTGGCACCGTGAGTTCTGAACTTTTCAACGGTCGGAATCTTCAAATTGGCTGTCGGGGTTAAATTTCGCAGCAGCTGTTTAACGGCTCTCTTTCTTAATCAAATGAAAATGACAAAAAACGGCTTATTAGGCCGGTTATAACGTTAATTTTTGCAAAATAACGCGATTGGCGCTTTTCCACTGATGACGTCAGCATGACGTCATGGTGGGCCCGCCGTACGGTGATGACGTGGTGCTGACGTCATGGCCAGGGTGGCGGGACACGGTGGCAGGATGATGCAGTGGCAAGACAGCGTGGAGGTTGACGGGGCGCGGGAGCGGGCGGACGTGAGGTGACGTCAGGGTGACGTGGTGGTGGAGGGCGGTAAGCGGAATGGTGGTAAGCGGGTTCCCCGCACCGCTTTTGGAGCCAAGGTGGTATCGGGGAAGGAGCTCCGAACAGCCTCCGCACCCGCCACGCGTCCCTGTACGGGCCGAAAACCACTCTCCCCGGACGTTATCGGTCGGCATATCGGGTCACGATATTGACCGCCCACCCTTGGATCTCAACTGGCGGAGATCGGACGGCTGGCGGGTCCTCCGACTGGTCGTGCATGTTTGGGAGGGACCCGCCCGGCCATTAAAATATTCAGTTTAATAAGACGCCGGGAACTTTAGGATTAGGGGTTTTTTGCGGGTTTAACATGGGTTCGGGCGAAAAATCATTTATAGGCGCAAACTATAGAAAAAAGGGTCACAACGGGTTTTATAAAATATAGAGGGCAAATGACCCCCGACCTTAGGATAGAGCGCGGGGAGGGTAATTTGTCAAGGCTTTCCGCCCCTTTGGTAATTTTTTGGGTTTTTCAAAGGTTTTTCAAGGTTTTTGAGGGTTTTTGAGGGTTTTTGAGGCAAAGTGGCACTTTGGGTAGGGAAAGTGGTTTCAGGGGAAGCACAAGGTGAGTCATGGGTTCTTGACCTTGACCGGGTGTCAATTCAAGTCCCAGGGAGAGAATATTATGGCTATAATGCCAGGGAGGGGATATTTATGCATTGTGGGGTTTATACACCACGGTGTTTATAATAATAGGGATAGAGGGGTATAGGGAGCTAGATAGTAGAGTTAGCTGTTAATATGGAGGAAACACATGAGTGAGGGCTGATTCAACGAAGTTTTCTTTGAAAATAACTTGTAATCAGGAGCAGATGAAAATGAAAGGCTTTTACACAAAAAATGTGGCTTTTGAAGGCCATGAGTGTCATGATAAAACCTTTGAATTTGCTGTATAAACCAGAGGGTGATAGGGTGTTAGTAAGGAGTAATATACATATGAAAACAGGGGAATTAGTCATGCACCAGTGTGTTGCCTTTCTTGTAGATGTTTCAGCAAGCTTAGTCTTGGAAGAGACAACTTTTCTGCAACCCCAGCTACCTACCCAACTAGATTTCCTAGCATTTTTTGTTCCTTCTTGGGGGGTGCACTTGGACTTGCAAACCCTTTAAATGCCTTTTCTTTTCTTTGGCTTTTTTGCTTTCATTCACTATCTAATGCAACCCTTATTCCTTCCAAGGTCCCAGATTAAGTAGTTGGGAACCTTTGTTTCTCTACCTAGCTACTGATCTGCCAAGATTAAGCAGTTTGGACAGATACCATTCTCTATTCTACAACATGGAAATTTAAAACCTGGCATGATCCAGATTAGACTGTTGGACCACCCATCAAAATTGAGTTATTATCAAAACAGATACAGACATTGCCTTCTTAGGGAAATATGAGATCTTTGCATTTGTCAAAGCTGAGCATATTTGGACCTTTGATATCCAATCATGAAAAATGAAACCTATTGGTATAGGTATCCAGCAGTGGCTCCACATGGGGATGGTTTTTCTTTTGGAAAGACCAAGAACAGCAGGTCAGTGTGCCTGGCTCCTGTGGCTTTTTCTCTGAAACTATAGAGTTTTGTTCATCATAAATTCCTCACATTGCAGACTGATAAACTGAAACACAGCCTGTTTTTCAATCTCCATTCTTTGTCTGTAATGCCTTTCAAAATGATTTCACCTTCATGCTTCAAAAAGAACAATATATACAATACGCACAGAGTTTATTTACATCAGTCTATGTACAAAACAGGCCAGCTCTTTTCATGGGAGGTAGTCAAAATAGTGCTTGAGCATCCTGCCATTGACAGGGCCTTCCTCTAAGTCAGTTTTGCCCAAATCTTGCAGAAAATAGGTGTTGTTTCCTTGCACAACTTGTATTAAGAATGGTCCTCTCCAAAGGGAGTCAAACTTTCCATGTTTGCCTTTGCTTTCTCTTCTTGAATCCCATTTGAGGACCTGGTCACCTATATTGAAATCCTCTGCTTTGGTTCTTCTATCAAATGCCTTTTTCAACTTTTCTTGTAAAATTTGAACTCTGTTGTAAACTTCCTCCCTGGTTTGCTGCAAACATATGATCTGATTTATCCTTCTTTGCATGTCATTAGGCTCAGCTTGGCACTCCTGGAGTATCTTCATAGCAGGGATTCCTAATGATGAAGGGAATTTAGCCTCTAAACCATAGATTAATTCATAAGGGCTGACCCCAATTGATCTTTTGGTTGTTAATCTGTCTGCCCATAATGCATTGACTAATTTCTTGTGCCAGTTTTTCTTGTTTTCCTCTAAAATCTTCTTGATCATATTTACCAAACTCTTGTTTGAAGATTCTGCTAGCCCGTTGCCTTGGGGATAATATGTTGTGGAGTGGCCCAGTGTAATGTGAAATTTATGACAGAAATTCACCATTTTCTTAGATCTGAATGCAGCAGCATTATCTATTATTATTTTGTCAGGGCATCCAAATCTAGCCAGAATGTTAGTCTCCAAAAATTGGATGATGGTAGAGTCATTTGCTTGCCTGCATGGGATTGCTTCAATCCACTTTGTAAAATAATCTGTTGCTGTAAGAATCCACCTGTGCTGTCCTGAAGAGGAGGGGTTGATTTCACCAATGAAATCCAAGCCCCATTGCTGAAATGGTCTCTCTGTTGCAATCGGTCTGAGGGGTAGAGGCAACAGCTGTCTTTTTCCTTCAAACACTTGACATTTGTGACATGCAGTGGTAAATCTCTTGACATCAGAAAAGATAGTGGGCCAGTAATATCCAGCTCTCAGTATTTTGTTCACAGTGGATTTCCAAAAAAGATGCCCACCACAATCTCCTGCATGAAATTCTTCCATGATTTTGTTGGCTTCACCTTCAATCAGACAGTTTAGCAGGATGCCCTCATGGTTTCTCCAAAACAAATTTTCTTCCATGACACAGAATTTTGAGGCTTTCATTTTGACAAACCTACTCTTAGTTCTAGACAGTCCTGGGGGAGCACACAGGTTTTGAAATACATAACAGATATCAGAATACCAAGGGGATTGCTCAAAGGCTACATTGATCTTTGGAGTCGCCAGCTCCTGTTCACTGTCTAGTTGGTTGATGTCAAGGGCTTGGAAGTTTGTTTCAGACATTAGTTTAGCCAAGCCCTGCCCCTTAACGAGTTTGGTAGGCTTTATTTCTATGTCAAATTCTAAAATGTTTGCTATCCATTTGCCTCTCCTGCCTTCCAAGTTCTCTTGTGTAAGTATGTCTTTGACAATTGGACTTGGTACATAGGCAATTATGTGAGAATAGAGGATATAGATCCTGAAGTCTTTTATGGCTTTGACCAGGGCATAGGCCTGTTTTTCCATGATTTGATATTTGAGGGGGGCGTCTCTTAGAGCTTTACTAAAGAAGGCTATGGGTTTTTCATTTCCTAAATCGTCCTTTTGAAGCAAAACTGCAGCTATTGTATGTTCAGAGGCAAAAGAGAATATGATGAAGTCCCTATCAAATTGAGGGCTAGTGAGGACAGGAGTTTGGGTAAGAGCAAATTTGATGCTTTCAAAAGCTTGTTTAGCATCTACTGTCCACTTAACTTTAGAATCCTTTTTCAACATATTATTCAGCAATCTTCTAAGTTCAGCCAGATTTGGGATAAATCTTCTTAAAAAGTTGATTTTCCCCAAAAAGGCTTGTAATTCCTTTATGTTTCTGGGATGGGGCATGTGTTGAATGGCTTGGATTCTATATGGATCAATTCTAATTCCATCCTTGGAGATAATGTGACCCAGCAGTTTACCTTCTTCTAGACCAAAAATGGATTTTTTGGGATTCAATGATATCCCAAATTTTCTGCATTTTGGAAAAATTTGTCTGAGATGATTTAGATGTTCTTGGTCTGATTTGGAGAATGGTGTAAGGTCATCCAGATAGATGACTAGGAAGTCATGTATTTCTTTGGAAAAAGCAATGTCCATTGCTCTTTGGAATGTGGCCCCTGCATTCTTCAAACCAAATGGCATTTTGACATATTTAAAGGTTCCCCATGGGGTTGTGAATGCAGTTTTGTCCTGATCATCAGGATGAACCAGAATCTGGTTAAAACCTGAAAAGCCATCTAATAAGGAGATCCTTGAAGCCCCTACTACTCTCTGCAAGATATGGTCCATTTTAGGTAGGGGGTAATTGTCTTTCAATGAAACTTGGTTAAGGTTTCTTAAGTCCACACAGAGCCTAATTTCACCTGTCTTCTTCCTTGTGGGGACTAGGTTTGAAATCCAATCAGAAAATCTGATTGGTGCTATTATGCCCTGCTTTAAACATCTTTTGGACTTCTTGCTCCATTGCTGGGAGGAGCATGGGATTTATTCTCCTTAATTTTTGTTTAAAGGGTTTTTGATTTGGCTTGAGTGGGATTGTGTGTTGTATTACAGAAGTGTCATAGGACTTGAGGTCCTCATAACTCCAAGCAAACACATCTTGAAACTCTTTAAACAGATCTATGTATTTGGGCTTTTGGTCAGGTGGTAACGCAGCTGATAGTTTTATGATTTTGGGGCTTTGGACTGTCCCTATGTTGTGCTCTTCAATGGTGGTGTTTAGGGGTTCAAATTTTGGTTTTTTAGGGACATCATTAGAATCAAACATGTCTTCCAATGGAGCTAAACCTGTGGGCAGGAGGTTACTCTTTAGATGTATTATTTCAGCATCATCCTCAGGTATTGGCTCATACTCAATCTGGTGGATTTCTTGAATGCTATCCTGGTTGAAATTTGTAGGATTTAGCCATTGGTAGACTGTTTTGGGTGAGAGTACTTGGCTGTGATTTAGATGAAGTATTTGTGATTGACTTGCTGGCTCAAGCAGTTGTACTTGACTTGCTGGTTGAGTATCTATGTTGAGACCTGAAAATTCTTCTTGCAAAGTCAGGAAATTGTTGATTTGTGCATCATTTTCAAATACTTGCCAGTCTTTTATGTTATTTGGGACTGATGGTCTGTGTCTTACTTCAGCTGTGAAACGGTGATTGGGGTCGAAGGGCAGCTTGCAAGTACTTGCAAACATGGCTAAGCTGTGAGCATGCAGGTTCTGAGCTCTAGGAATTTTGGTGATCTGGAAGTCAGCAAGGGAGCTAAGCAACTGGGTGGCAGCAGCTCTGTAAGACCTAAGTCTATTGTCTTTTGTGACAAAATTGCCTTTAACCTGTTGGATTACCAAATCTGAATCTCCTAGGACTGATATTCTAGTAATTTGCAGGGAATGTACCAACTTGAGGCCTAATAAAAGGGCCTCATATTCAGCCATGTTGTTGGTACATCTGAAATTCAGTCTGTAGGCTCTTCCTTCTGCATGGCTACCCTCCTTATTGTGCAACCATACTCCTGCTCCTGCCCCTAGCTTGTTAACTGATCCATCAAATTCTAGGAACCATACGATTTCCCTTTCTAGGGGGTTTTGAATGAGGTCTGTGTGGGATAAATTGGTGATTTGTAGGATGGGCTGATTGATTGGCTTGGTTTGCTTGACATCCTCCTCACTAGGTGGAATTGTTTTGTTTTCTAGAGGGGCCATCACTTGATTATTCTGTTCCACAGTTGTAGTTTCACAGTTATTGGTTTTGTTGGTGTGACTCTTGCCTTTGTTTGATTTGGTTTGTGCTTGGATATCAGGCTCTTCCTGTTCAGCAATTTGATTTGTTTTAACTACATGAGTATTTTCCTTGGCATTGCTGTTTGTATTGTCATTATAAAGGATGTATGAGTCTATGTCAGAATGGACAGCATAAATGGGGAAGTTTTGAGGCTTTTCTGTAGTACTGACCATGTATTTCATTAAGGATTCTCTATACAACCTCTTGGGTTGACCAAAGACTGTGATAGTAGCGTAAGACATATCTAACTGTAGAGACCCTTGGAGCTTAGCTCCCCATGATCTTGAGAGCAACATCCCATATTTGGGTGGGATATCAGCAACAACCACATCCATTAGGATTGTTTTGTTTGGGTATTGGACTAAGGAGACACATAGGTCTTTTATTAGACCTAAACACTTGACCTGGCTGGAGTCAAATGAGTAGAGGTCTTTGTATGGTCTAGTAATATCCAAATTCAACCTTTCCATTACAGATTTGGGCATTAAGTTGTGAGAAGCACCTGAGTCAAACATTGCATTATGTAATATTTTGTGATGCACATGCAGGCTGACATAAAAGGGTAGGATTCCTGAGCTTGCTACTTTACCCTCAACCTCTGGTCCAAAAAGCAATTCAGGGGTATCATCCAATACATTGACATTGTCTACATTGTCTTTGCTTTTGTTATGAGTGAGCTGTAGAGATCTTTGAATCTGCTGTTTATATATCTCATTTTTGGCTAATTCTGCCAGAGGTATGGTTATCTTCAGTTTTCCAATTTCAGTTTCCAAATCAAAAGGTTTTTCTGTTTGTATTTTAGTAGCATGAATCAGCTTACTTTCTTTATCTGCTGAAATCTGTTCCTGATTTTGGGTTCTATGATTGTTGATCACATTTTGAAGCCCTTTGCTTGTTTTAGACTGTTCACAGGATGCAGATTGTGCATTTGGTGTTTGTTCGGTAATGTCCTCAACGGTTACTTCCTTAGTGGGTAAATCATTTGCGCTCTTTGGTTCCACAACTATGGGACTTTTGGGCTGTGATTTGTCTTTTGTTTTCTCGGGTTGTGTTACATTTACAGTCCTACTTCTTAGCTTGTACTGTTTATGGACCTCATAGACAGCAGTATCATATCCTTGTTTGAAATCAAATGATTCCCCTGAACCAGTCTGAAACTGTTTACTATCCTCCTCATCCTGATCTTCTTGACTTAGGAACACTTGGTGCTTATTGTCAAGCCCCATTAGGTGGATATGAGTGTCTTCTGCTTGCTCTTCAGATGTGGATGCTTCAGCATAGTTTTCTTGAAATGGTGGTCTTATTTCAGGGTCATTGTTAGCCTTGCTACCTCCAGGGTTTTGGTTCCTCCTAAAGCCTGGATTCCTATTAGGATTGTTTGATGGCGCTTCCCATGAGGACTTTCTTTCCACAGACTCTACCCTATCCCCTAACCTCTTCATACCAGCAATTATGGCATCTAGTTTTTGGTCCAAGGCCGAGGGCTCTTCTTTGAAAACCACCCTCTTCTCTATTTTAGCCCTATTCCTTTTAGCAATTAGGTTTGCTTCAACGGTTACAGCAACTCTCTGAGCTTCTTCAAGGGTTTGTGGGGCTCTTTCTTTTAATTGATAGGCCATGTCTGGGTCAAATCCATCTGGGAATTTATATAGAGCTAAATCCGGAGGAGGTCTCAGATTTTGAGGAATGGCATTATAGACATTGTTGAACCTTGCACAATATTCCAACACTGTTTCCTGGGGACCTCTTCTAATCATATCATACTCACCAAGTATATGTAAAGGGTCCTTCTTTTTCTCCCATCTGTTTGTAAAGGACTGGTAGAGCTCATCAGGGGTAGTAATGCTGTTTGCAGGCAGAGACCTAAACCATGTTCTTACATCCCCTGTTAGGCTTTGAACAAATATTCTCATCCTTACTGTTTCATCATCTATTTCATAATTTTCAAAGTGATCTTGCATTCTCTTAGCATGTTGGATGGCAGAATAAGGTCCAGTGGAGTCAAAGTATGCTATCTTGGCCTGATAATCTTGAGGTAAGGCCACCGGATTGGCAGGTAGTTGCAGAGGTGCATATCTAGCCATATTTGCTGGATTCTGGGGGTTAACTTGGAAAACTGGGACAGTAAGAACGACCGGTATCACAGGGGTAAAAGGTATAGAAGTTACAACAGTGTGGGGGCAGGGAACTTGTGTGGGAGAAGAAGGGATGAGTGGGGAACTTTGGGATGTTGATGGTGAACTTGGGGAATTAGGGTTAGACCGGAACAGGATTTTAACTGGTGTGGGGATTGAGTTAGGAAGCTCTGGCTGTTGACTGATATCAGCAAAATGATCTTGTGCCTGCTGGTTCCTAACAAACCTAGGGATGGTATTGGGATTTTCGAAGATGATGGGAGGGTTGGGATCAGGGTGATTCCTTGTGTACCGGATGTTCTTCTTGGGAGCCAGTTTCTAAACTAGTCCTAAGATTTTATTGAAGTCTGTTTTAATGAGGACTGGTCAGGAGCTCAAAGAATTCTGTGTATCTGTAAAGTGTAAACAGGGGTCTGGTTCAGCTCTCCCTTAAGGCTACAAGTGACTGTATAGGAGCCTCTTAGAGGTGTCTTAACTGATATTCAGGCTGTGCGTGTGTTTTCTTGACAGATTTTAGGCTTTAGGTCCTGAACGTTCCCCAGTGGAGTCGCCATTTATGTTAACACCCAGTTTGTTCTCTTGACTCCCAAGAGAATACGGCCGGGGTAACCACTAACCAGTCTTTGGGCTGCAGCTTCTAGCCCAGCTGCAGTCAGAGAGGGCTCTCTCTATCAGGTTTTTCACTGCTTTCAGTGAGGGTGTTAGGCTAGTTATCAGATGTGTTTTTGTTTGTTTTTATGTGTTTGGTTGGGAGGATGCTTCTGATTCCCATGGAGTATATCAGCAAGGAAGCTTAATCCATTGGGCAATGGGGTCTATGACTATTTTTATCTTGAAAACTTGATTTCGGTGAGGAAGGAAAATTACAAGGCCTGTGTGCATTTCATGAAACAAATTGTGAATATTGAGAGTGAGATGAATACAACTAGTAATGAGCAACTAAGATTTCGTTACTTGAGCTGTATTTTTATGAAGGATGGTCTGTTACCTAAGAGCAATCACTTGAATTCTTAGAACAACAATACACAGTGGTGATATGATTTAAAGGTAGCAGCTTACGTTTTAAACATATTAACAAAAGAAAACATATAAGACAGTTCGGATTGAGCTCAGGGTAGTCATTGACTAAACCCTGAGGCTATCCTTTTTCCTTACTATCTAGCTTAACAAGTTTACAAAAGACATGAAAGACATATGGAATAACAAGAAACACAGGTAAGAAAAGGAGTCATGAAGGAAACTTATTTGAAACCACGTAATGCACAGGAATCTTGGCACTTCGATTCACACACCATCAAGCTATCAGTAGCCAAACATCATTGAAGAAATCCCATTGCTTTTGTATTAAACTGTCTTGAAGATCTCTCAATATCAGAGTTTACAGAGAATATCAGAAGAGTTTTTACATCCCGAGTCCAACCCCACTCAACTCGTGCGAGACTCAATATATAGAGTTTACATCAAAAAACATCTCTCGGGAATGGAGCCCTCTGAGAGGAAAATATCTCTTACATTCGTATGTAGAAAGTAGGCAAGAAGTTATTACAAGTATAAATGATAGTAAACGTCTTTAGCTGCTGTCAGGACAACCTTTTGTCCTTTGAGTACATGCGGACTTAACTGCGCTGTTTTTCATAAATGAAGTGGTTGAGTGCTTTGTTACTTCTGATTTTCTGTATCTTTCTTGACTCTGCCACCTGTACCTGTTGATGTTGCTGCTGATGCCGAGTATCTGCACTGAGTTGGCTCAGTGTCTTTATGCTTGCTGTCGTGGCTTTGTCCACCTGTCTGTGCCATCTGGACTGTATTACTGCAAAAAGGTTCTTTTTCCTCAGCCTTGGTTCAAAAGTAACTTTACCAAGTCCTGCCAATTATCTGGATGAGGAAGCTGGTGCTTCAAAATTGACCCTACGGTCTCATCAACTTCTGTATACTTGTAAAAATCTGGAGGTTTATCAAATAAATGTGCTACCTCATTTTTAATGAAAAACAAATTATCTAATTTATTAAAAAGGGCTTGTCCTGTTAATGGGCCTGTTGTAGATGACCCAGAAGCCTCAGCAATCTGCATGGCTGAAAAGGTGCTTAGTCTTTTGATGTACTTCTCATAAGAGAGAAGCTTTCCTGATTCTTCTAAACTGGGGAGCCCTTTGTCCTGCAGTGCTGTGAACCTATTCTGGAACTTGGTTATATCTGCTTGCATATCATGTACCCTTCTGTCCAGCGTTTGAATTAGGCTCTTCAAGGTTGTAGTCCTCTTGATTATGGAAATAGTTTCCATTCTGTTAGCAATTCCCATCTGGATTAACTGAGAACTATTCCTATAATTCAAGACTTCTATCATCTTTGGGGCAAGGTCTGCCATATTGCCTAGGTCATTTCTTGCCCTGTATAGTTCTTTCTTAGCCTTGCCAATAAGTCCTATCTGCTCATACATGGCAACAATGTACTCCCATTGGTTAGAGATTGCTTGTCCAATGGCAGTCCATATCACCTGCTTGATTTCTGCTGTTACTTTGTCAAAACTGAGCTGCTTTTCCAGCTCTGCAACAGTCTTTTTCAGGGCTTTTACTTCCCTCTCCCTTTCAGCCACGTTCTGCTTAGATTTATCATATTTTCCCTCTAGTTTTGCTAAGCTCTCTTTGGCTTTGTTTAGCTCTGTCATTTGAGCTTCCAGCACTTGAATTTCCTGTCTCAACTTCTGCATATCTAGGCTCTCGGCCTGCTCTTTTGGTGCTTCTGCAGTGGCTGGCTCTGTTGCGGACACTTCTGTTGTGGCTGGAGTTGTTGTAGCTGGAACTGTTTCTGCTGCCAGCTTTGTTTCTGTTGCCTGCTTTGGGGGGATGCCCTCTTTAGGGGTCTCCTCAAGGTTTATTATCTCAGTTGGAGGTTTAGAAGACTGCCCTTGATCTCCCCTCTGTATAGCTGCTTCTAGGGTATTCTCTGTATCCAGCAGCCTTTGTTGGGTGTCCAGCAGCTCCTTATACAATTGCATAAGCAGTGCAGTGATATCCTTGTCTCTTCTTTGTTGGGCCACTTCATCTGTTTGCGGATGTATAGTTGGTGGGATCTTCATCCTCTTCTTGATTGCTGCTACATCTGCATCCCTTAGCTTAAGGACTTCCTGAATTGCCTTAACATCATTGGGATCATGCCCAAATTCTATGATAATGTCTTCCAGGGCCTTGATTCTGTTGTCCTTGGCTTGAGAGGATGCCCTCTCCAATTCAAGTTGTGATGCTGTGTTGTTCAAACTGTTCTGTAACCTGTAATTCACCAAGGTCTTGTCTGCCAGGGTAGCATAGACCATCTCACCTGTTTGCTTATGGAGCTCAATCTGGTCCATAGGGTGGATGTCTCTTGCAAGGACTTCTAGGTTTGTCCTTATGTAGTCTGCAACTGATTGAGGCTGCTGCTCAGTGGGAGTAAAATGACTCAAAGTTAATTTGGCTGCTTGTACATCATAGGCAGACATAAGCCTCTGTTGGTTTGATGGGGCCATGTTTAATAGATAATTGTATAGCTTGATTTTCAGTGGCTCACTCCTCCTTTTGGCATCCTTAAAGAAGTCTTTGATGCCTGCACCTCTGCTTTTATCTTGCCCTGGGGAGCTGACCTCCCCAAGTGCTGTCCTATCTTCCTCTTGTTGTAGTGAGCTGGCAGAGGCCTCAAAGCTTTGCACTTCCTCTTCTCCAAATGGATTTAGCCTTTGTCTTTTCTCTGGTCCTTCTGTGAGAGGTGTCTCCCTATCTCTCTTCCTACTGATGTCCTCCCTTAGAGGGGTTTGGAGGTTTGAAGGGTCAACCCTAGCATCTTGTCTAGGAGGTGCCATGCTAGTTGTTTTTTCTTGGGTGGCTGCCTGGCTTTCGCCTTTTTGCTGTTCCTGATCCTGTTGATCAGTTTCTTGCTGATTTTGTTGCTGTTGCTCTTGCTGGCCCTGTTGGCCTACTTGCTTTCGTCCCTGTTGATCCTCTGTTTCTTCCACCATCTTGCCCTTTCCTTTGTCCTGCCCCTGCTTTGGAGTTTGTGTTGTTCCTTCCTGTGCTGCTGTTGAGGCTGCTGGCACTGTTGTCTGAGGATTGGGTAGGTTAGGTACCTGAGAAGGATACTCCAAGTCAGCCAATTTTAATAAATATCTCCTAGCCCTGTCATTTAGCTCTTCTTGGGTCAGGGGCTCTATCAAAGTGTTTTTCTGCCATTTTGGCTGATTTGCATGTCTCGTTATGAGGATCATGTTATGATGCTCATAACCGGCTAGTTTGTATTTTATTCTTCTCTTGGATATGAAACCATTGGGGTCATATGGTTTCCATGGGAAGCTATATGTTAGGCCCCGGTTTTCCAACATTCTCTCGGCCTCCTTCCATCCTTCTCTTTTATTTAACACAATGTGCCCGAGTTGGTTTTTGACCTTGAGTTGGGCCTTTTTGCCCCTTCCTGAAAAATGGACCAAATCCACATGGGCAAACTGTCTAAAATATTCCAAGGCAAAGAGCCTCATAGGCACATACCTGGGTAGCCTGAATGGTGTTAGCTCACACCCATACATTCTGATCACTGTGTGATGCTGGTAAAAATACCAGTCCCCTATGCTGTAAGCAGAGGATAGTTGCAGTATCCTCTTCATTTCTTCAGTGAGCCTTGGAGGAGGTTCTGTCACAAGTAGGGACATGGCTGGATGGATGAAGTCATCTATGAACTCATAGTAGGTGTAAGGTGAGCTTTTATGAAAGATGGAGCTCCAATATACTATTGATCTTGGATCACCTGCTGCATCAGTCCTTTTGATTTCAAAGGAGAATTTTTCATGTTGGTAATATAAGATGAGATGATAGATATATGAGGAGTATCTGAACAACCTCTCTCTAGGCAAGTGTAGGAATTGCTCATGGATTTGGTCCGAGATATATGTGGCATAGTTGTAGCAGATGGGGGCCCTTCCTGGGACAAACCTTAGCATCATAACCAGCACTGTTTCTTCTATATATTCCGTTGATTTGTATCCTAGAATTGAGCTCACCATGTGGGCCAGGTCTAGCCCAAGTTGATTAAGGTACCCATCAAAGATAGGAGGATGTAGCACTGTATCTGTTTTGCTCACAAATAGTTGGTTGAACCTCAGGATCTCTGCCTCTGTTAGTGTCTTGTTCCCTTGGTTGATTAAATCCAGCAGGGATAGGGGAACCATTGTCTTGTTGGACTTGAACTGCACCATGTCTCTGATAGCTTGAGGGGTGGTATAAAACACAACCTCACCTTTGTAATTGACTACAACCCTATGTGATGGCTCATATTGGCTGGCACAAAGATAAATTAAATCAGGGAATTGGTTGACCCGAGGCATTTTAAAAGTTGGCAGGGCAGACTCCCAAATGCCCAAGATGTCTGTTCCTTCTCTGTGTTTGGCCCTGAATTCATTTAATAGTTGAAGATGAGGGGTGAGTCCTTCTCTGGAGTCTTCTGAGATATGATAATCCAGATCTGCCAGCTCCTGCCAGTCCTGCTCTCTCTGAGGAGCGTTTAGGGGAGTAACATTGAGTATTTCAGGGGTCTCCATGTTTTATATATAGTGCTGCTCTGAAATAATGAAATTCTAATGGGGACCGAGTTTGCCAGGGTTGGTGAACAGTCAGAATGACAATGCTGGGCCTTTTGAAAGGGCTTTGAGTAGAAGGAGGGCCTCCGTTACCAGTTTTCAGGATTTTATGCAGGAGACCGCGATTGCGCGGCTCAGGATAGGTTTCTCAGCAGAAAACGCAGCTCTCCGAGGTTTTCACTGTTAAATTTTGGTTCTGAATGGTTAATTGAGCAGAGTGTAGTTGGTTTGCTGGTGGAAATTTCAAATTCAAAGGTTTTTAATGGCGGTTTTTACAGCAAATGCATGAAAAACCAGTTCACAGGAGGACGAGGTCGAAATACCTGGTAACAGAGGGCTGTACTGAAGAATGCAGCTGGTTTAGCGCGTCAAGTGCGTCGAGAATGGCTGCAGGTTAGCTGGTGGCTCTGCGACGTGAATTTGCATGCAGCGGGCTTACACAGTAATTTTCAGAAAAATTACGAAAAATGGAAAAATTCGCAAAAATATGGCTTTTTGCCCTTTTTGGCGCGCTTTGTGGATGACGTCAGCATGACGTCATCATGGGGGCCCGGGTTGGGTGACGTCAGCATGATGTCATCGGGTGACGTGGCGGTCAGCGGTAGGTCCACGGGGGCGGTGAGGTGGCGGACAGGTGTCGCGATATGAGAGGTGAGGCGAGCAGATGTGGCAGTGACGTGCACGGCAGCGGGATGCTGATGCGGGCGGAACAGGTGTCGCCATATCGGAAGGGGTCCTGTACGTTGCACGGATTGTCAGGAGACGCTCCGATGCAATCAAACAACGACGCGTGCCCCCCTGCTGATGCTGGCCTGACGTAAGCGTCTGACAGATATCGGAAGGTATATGTCAGAAATTGTAGGGCCTTCCGATATTGCTCATGGCCGTAGATCTGGAGGCGGGCGATCGGACGGTCGTCGGGCGCCCAACTTGCGCGACTGATAACAACAGCTTTGGTTAATGTGCGGACGTCGGGATTTCCCGAAATCAACCTCAGCCGTGGATCTGGATCGGGCGCGATCGGACGGCAGTCGGATGGGCAATCTGCACGACGTGTAACACTTCTGGGCGGGCAATAAAAAATCAATTTCTTTTGCAGACGTGGACTGCGGGACCCTCCGGGCGATTAATATTCTTTTTGGTGGATTTTCAATGGTTTTGTGGCCAAAATATTAATACCCGCCAACATTAGAAATATAAGCCTTTCAAAGGGTTTTATAAAGTTTTGGGCGCATGAATATTTCCGAAGGCGGAAACTTTGCAAAGAGGGGTTTTAAGGTGGTTTTATGAAATATGATAGGGTGAATGACCCCTGACTTTAGGATAAAGCGGGGAAGGGTGTTTTTACAAGGTTTTCCGCTTCTTGTAGTAATTTTATGGGTTTTTGGAGGTTTTTCAGGCTTTTCAAGGCTTTTCAAGGCAAAATAGTCCTTTGGGTAAGGAAACTGGTCTGAGTTTAAGCAGAAGGTGAGTCATGGGTTCTTGACCTTGACCAGGTGTCAATTCAAGCCCCAGGGGGAGAATACTATTGGCTATAGTGCCAGGGAGGGGATATTTATGCATTGTGGGGTTTATACACCATGGTGTTTATAATAATAGGGATAGGGGGTATAGGGAGCTAGAATAGTAGAGTTAGTTGTTAAATGTGGAGGAAACATGGGTGAGGGCTGTTTTAACAAAGTTTTCTTTGAAAAACAACTCGAAATAAGGAGTAGATCAAAATGAAAAGATTTTACACAAGAAATGTGGCTTCTAAAAGCCATAAGAGTATTACAAAGACATAAATTTCTGTGCTCTGTGCATCTTCGGAAAGGGTGTTAGTAATGAGTGAAAAACAGATGAAAACAAGGAAATTAGTCATGCTCCAGTATGTTACTCTTTCTGTAGATATTTCAGCAACTTGATCTTGAAAGAGGCACCATTTCTGCAACCCCATCTACCTACCCCACTACTTCTCCTAGCATTTTTTGTTCCTTCTTGGAGGGTGCACTTGGACTTGCAAACCCTTTGAATGCCTTTTCTTTTCATTGGCTTTTTTGCTTCCATTCACTATCTAATGCTACCCTTATCTCTTCCAAGGTCCCAGATTTAGCAGTTGGGAACCTTAAGTTTCTCTACCTAGCTACTGATCTGCCAAGATTTAACAGTTTAGACATATATCATTCTCTATTCTACAACATAGAAATTGAAAACATGGCATGGTCCAGATTAGACTGTTGGACCAGCCATCAAAATTGAGTTCTTACCAAAATTGATACAGACATTACCTTCTTAGGGAAATATGAGATCTTTGCATTTGTCAAAGCTGAGCATATTTGGACCTTTGATATCCAATCATGAAATATGAAACCTATTGGTATAGGTATCCAACAGAATGAACCCTAATTTACGAGAAATTGTTAAGGAAGAACTTCAAAAACTGCTTAATGCAGGATTTATTTATCCCATATCTGACAGTGAATGGGTTTCCCCATTAGTAATTGTCCCTAAGAAAAACGGGAAATGGAGAGTATGTGTTGACTATAGAGCTTTAAACAAAGCTACTCAAAAGGACCACTTTCCTTTACCTTTCATTGATCAAGTGTTGGACAGTTTAGCAGGGAAGAAATTCTTTTCTATTTTGGATGGGTTTAGTGGGTATAATCAGATAAGAATTTCACCCCAAGACCAAGATAAGACCACCTTCACCAGCCCCTAGGGAACGTTTGCTTATAGAGTTCTTCCATTTGGGCTATGTAATGCACCAGCAACTTTTCAAAGAGCTGTTATAGGAATTTTTTTTGATATGCTGAATGATTCTATGGAAATATTTATGGATGATTTTACCCCTTATGGTGTGTCTTTTGAAGATGCATTACAAAACCTTGAAAAAGTACTTAAAAGATGCATACAAGCTCACCTCACCCTAAGTACTGAAAAATGCCATATGATGATGAACGAAGGAATAGTGCTTGGACATTTTATTTCATTTCAAGGTATTCAGGTAGATCCATCTAAAATATTGGTCATTCAGAATCTTTTTGTTCCTAAAACTCAAACTGATGTGAGAAGCTTTCTAGGGCATGCTGGATACTACAGAAGATTTATTAAAGATTTCTCTAAAATAGCTTCCCCATTATTTGTTTTGCTCATGAAAAATGTTGAATTTAAGTGGACTAATTCTTGTCAGAAAGCTTTTGAAGAACTCAAGCATCAGTTGTCTACTGCCCCTATTTTGAGGGGGCCTGATTGGAACCTTCCGTTTCACATATCTTCTGATGCTTCAGACATCACAATCGGAGCTGTTTTGGGACAAGAGGAAAATCATCTTCCTTATGCTATATATTTTATCAGCAAGAATATGACCCCTGTAGAGCTTAACTATACAGTTACCGAGAAAGAATTTCTTGCAGTAGTTTATGCCATTAATAAATTCCGACACTATATTACTGGTTATTCTACTTTTGTGCACACTGATCATTCAGCTATCAAATACTTAATGAACAAGTCTGTCACAAATGCTAGAGTTACCAGATGGCTATTATTGCTGCAAGAATTTGACATCACAATTGTAGATCGCCCTGGGAAAGAAAATGTGGTGGCTGACTTCCTTTCTCGGTTAAAAACTGATAATGATATCCCAATAGATGATTCTTTTCCTGATGAGCATTTGTTTGCAGTTTCTGCTCACTCTCCATGGTACGTAGATATTTCTAATTATTTGGTTGCAGGAAAATTACCATCACACCTGTCATACAGAGAAAAGAGAAGAATTGTTCAACAAAGTGCCAGGTACAGCTGGATAAATGGGTGTCTTTTCTACACTGGGCTTGACCAGGAGATCCGAAGGTGCATTAGAGAAGATGAAGTGTATGACATATTGAAATCTTTTCATGATGGCCCTTGTGGAGAGCATTTCGCTGATAAGAGAACAACACACAAAATTCTGAGGATGGGTTACTATTGGCCCTCATTATTTAAAGATGCAAAGAAATATGTAAGGGCTTGTGACAGCTGCCAGAGAATGGGTCAACCCAATCATAGAGATCAAATGCCATTAAACCCCCAGGTAGTTTCTGAACCATTTGAAAGATGGGCCTTGGATTTCATAGGACCCATTAACCCTCCATCCAATCAAAGAATTTATATACTAGTCTGTACAGACTACATGACTAAATGGGTGGAGGCCAAAGCACTTATTAGAGCCAATGAAGAGGTCGTCCTAGCTTTCTTATTTGAAGAAATCTTCACTAGATTTGGAATTCCTAGAGAGCTAGTTTCTGATGGAGGACCTCCATTCAATTCGCATGGTTTCAAATCTACCCTTCACAAGTATCATATTCAACATAGAATGACTACACCATACCACCCCCAGGCCAATGGGCAAGTGGAAAGCACAAACAAAGTCTTAGAGGTCATTCTAACTAAGACAGTGAAGGACAACCGGAAGGATTGGTCCCAAAGGCTCCCTGAGGCATTATGGGCTTACAGAACTACTTGGAGAAATACTACAGGTTTTTCTCCCTATGAATTGGTCTATGGTAAAAATACTGTTTTTCCTGTGGAATTTGAGATTAAAACTCTAAGAACTGCTTTAGCTGTTAATCTTGATTTGACTGATGTGCAGACAGCTAGGCTGCAGCAGCTTTTGGAGTTAGATGAAAAAAGATTAGATGCCATCCATCAAACAAACATGATACAGCAACAAAGGATGAGATGGCATGACAAAACTATCAAACACAAGCAGTTCCAAAAAGGTAATTGGGCCTTACTGTATGACTCTCGGTTTGAAAACTTTCAGGGTAAGCTACGTACACGCTGGCTTGGACCATATGAAGTAGATGCTGTTTTTCCAAATGGAACGGTAAGACTTTTAACAATTGATGATGCTAAAACACCTATGCTAGTCAATGGCCATAGGCTCCGGTTATATCAACGCCCTGTTTCTAAAGAAGATTTTAAAACTGCTTGCATGACTGATATTCATTATCTTGTTTTAGGGGAATCTTCTGCCCCTCACAATATTTAATTTTCTGCACTATATTTCTACTAATAGATTAGATTTAGTACTAATAATCCCTGCCAAGGATTGGTATATTATTTTGCAGATTCTGGAAAAAGCTCATCAAGGAAGGACAGATTCATCATGAGAAGATCTGAAGCTTCAACACAGAAGTTGCTTCCATCATGTTACCCTATTTTTCTATCAACACCCCTCCATTATTAGCCCATTATTCCCACCCCTACCATCCCTGAAATATATCCCTTCAATCAGTGTTTCCCATCCCTTACTACTAAAATTATCCCCTATTAAACATTTTCCCCATTGGGTACGGATCTAAGTCATTTATATCATTCCTTTGACTTTTCCCGTTGCTGAAACACCTGTTTCAGCAACGTATCGTTCATTTTCCCGTTGCTGAATCACCTGTTTCAGCAACCTGTCGTTCATTTTTCCCGTATCGTTCATATTTTTCCCCCGTTGCTCAAACACCAGTTTCAGCAACCTGTCATCGTAAAACATTATGTCTCTTCGCGGTTACATAAGTTGTTGTTCTCCATGAATATACTTCAGATCCTTTCAGTGAAAAATTATTCAGCAATGACCAGATCTAATTACACTCCTGTTCTAAACCTCAGAAAAATTAATAGACTCTTCCACACACATTAAAGTTAGTTTTCGAAGCAATCGACACTTCAAATTATCAAAAGGTAAAAATATAAGCTATGAGGTTTTAATGCAATTCAGTTAAAGTATATTAAGGAGAGGATTTCATTCACAATGATTACAGATCTTCACACGCCTAATCATTATTACACCGTACGTAGGGGAGGGAATTCCAAAAATAACGATAACTCCGCATTAATTAATCCTCCGTCCTTTGTCATATCCATTACCGTCATCTTTACCTTGCAGCCTCTGTTGCAACAACTAGCACGAGTTGGGGTCTATGTTTACTGTGTTCAGAACTTCTGTGTGTAACTCAAAGAAATAGCCATGGGAGGGTCGGATGTTCGACATGAGCCCGACTCTGTAAATCTTTTGCAATTGTTCCCTGAAGTGTATCAGATATTCCAACAAGCGGGATGGACAGTTTATTTTGAAAGATTGGGTGAATTTGACCAGGGACAAGTCTTAGAGTTTGCATAAAACCTTCAAGACGATTTTTCAATGGTCCAAGGGGCTCGCATTTCAGTGACAGAGGAGGACGTAGTTCAGGTATCAGGGTTGCCAGCTACAGGGATTCACTGGTTCAGCAGAAATAAGGTTATTCTTAACGCCCAGCAAGAATTTCTTCGTCCAGAGGAGCGAGTGGAACCTAGAGGCCGCGGGGTTAGTCTGCATTCACTTCCCCAACCATGGCCATCAGTGGCAGAGTTCATCAAGCACTATTTAACATGTGAAGGACGCTACCAGGTAGTGTACAATCATGATTTTGTTTTGATGAACCATTTAAGAAATGCACGACTGATTAATATCCCCTATTATCTGCTTGGTTGTATTAAAAACATGTCCTATTATTGTAGACGCTCCAAATTCCCATTGTTATCCCTCACCCACCACCGTGTATGCCAGCTATTAATACAGAGGGGTCTTGCTCAGCAAAACCCCCCTTTGCATGCCCCACTTCCTGATCCCCAGATGTCCGAAATTCCCCAGCAGGGTCAAACGTCCGAACAACCCGGAAGTCCCCACGACTTTCCGGAAATTCCCTGCGAAGGACAGCAGGACGACACTCCGCATCCCCGAGTGGACCCAACCACGACAACGCCCCAAGAAGCAAAGTCAGCTGACCCCACTATTTCTGTCCCTAGTGATGACTCTCTAACACCACCTTCCCCACCCATTCGCAAAAGGAAGAAAACCCCAACTGGCTCAGTTTCCAGACCACGGACAAGGGCTAGATCTCAAGTCCTTACTTCATCGGAAAGTCCTTCCCCTAGAGAAGAACCTGGCCCTTCAAAGAAAAGGAAAAGTCGCGATTTCACCGCCTTCCTTCCAAAAAGAAAAAAGAGAACAACTGTCGAGATAGAATCCACCCTCATTTCCCCTGACCCCGCCACTATTTTGTTAAAACCCTTATCCCCATCCCAAATCCCCCAATCCGTCTCATCCGGAGGTACTGTCACACAAGAACTAGTGCCCCGGGATAATACGACATTGTTTATAGCTCCAAAGGTGACTGTCCCACAAGAACCAGTCACTCACCCAGTGGCTGAAACACAAGAACCAGCCACTGCGGAACAAAAATACACCAAGCATGATGATAGTGGGAGATCAGTAGTAGCTGAAACACAAGAACCAGCTACGCCTATGCATCAACAGACTACCCCAGCAGAGTCAGCCAGTGTACAGGGTATACACACTATGACATCTCTTCTCGAGGAAAATGAATTCCGCAAAGCTGAATTAGAAGCATACAAGAATGAACTAAACATGGCTCGAGAGGCTTTTGAGAAAGAATTGAACCTCTATACCTTAGCACAGGCAGCCTCAATACAGAGTAAGGAGCCATGCAAGGAATACATGTGCCAGGAGTGTGGCAACATCTACCATGCTGCAGGCTACAAAGTAGTTAAAATCCAGTTATCTGAGGCATTTACATCAACTGGAACAGGAGAAGAAAACCCTACTGCTCCACAAGAACCAGTAGGGTTCTCTATAAAGCAAGAAAAACATACTGAACCTCAGATATCGTGTCCTTCACAGGCTGATGCGGCTATTCAGATAGAATCACCACTACAATCAGTCAATGTAGCCATTCAGACAGAATCACTATTACAATCAGTCAATGTAGCCATTCAGACAGAAGCACCACCACAATTAGTTGATGTGGCCATTCAAACAATGTCCCAACCCACTACTATTGATGCCAAGATACAGACTGTGCCATGGAATCAGTTGGAACAGATGAATAAATGGAAGAGGCAATATGCCGAAGAACAAGACACAATGTTATGCCAACACAAGTTACAATGGCAGAATCATGTATATGCCAATTGGGACAGATGGGACCAGATGAGGCAAGAGCTTAAGGACTACAAAAAGGAAGCCAGGGAGTCTAAGGAAAAGATAACCCTGATGTTTTCATTAGCCCAGAAATTGATGGCTACACGAAAACCCTCTGTAAATTATTCTCTCTTTCTTGCTGAACGATTCATTTATTTTCAATTAAAAGCAATAAAAAACGGCAGACCATATGAGCTAATGACTGCAGAAAACTTTGTTGAGACGTTTAACGAGGCCCCTGAGAGTGATCAGCATTTGTTGTGTGAACTCTACCTCCATAACGAGGCTATGCCCGAAAATAGGGAAGTCAATCTTATTCCAATTGCAGGAGATATACAAATAAGGGCATTTGTCTCATTTTTGTCTAACCAGCTCACTTGGCAATCCGCGTTCACTGCAAGCAGTCACAATGAGGACAATAAACTCCTGTGGATCAGACCAGAGCCCTTGAGGCCAGCCCTATTCATCGCCCAATATTATGAGTTTTTACAGAAGCCAGGAATGCACAGGTACATGCAGCAATTACAGGCTTCAACACTTTCTAAGTGTCAACAGCACAT
The DNA here is from genome assembly GCA_000404065.3 of Pinus taeda. Taxonomy (NCBI): domain Eukaryota; kingdom Viridiplantae; phylum Streptophyta; class Pinopsida; order Pinales; family Pinaceae; genus Pinus; species Pinus taeda. The sequence goes on along the minus strand of APFE030904185.1, from coordinate 35,251 downwards.
TAGAGTAAAAGGTAATGCTGCAATGAACGCCAATGTCATGTTTTGGCAGCAGTCGTGCAAAGAAAGACAGGACTATCACCCTTTTAATCCTCACAACCTTCAAGCTGCATTATCCAGGGTTTCCAATTATATTGGTTGCATTCAACGTTGCAGAATAAACTGGATTGGGTATCGTTTCCATTTTCCAATTTTATGGCTGCCTTCAGAAGAATATCAGTGTCATTTCCAGTTGACCAACAGAGAGGAAGCCTTGGCATGGCAGAACTTACAGAACAATGGAGGATTTAGAGCTCCTACAGACACCACCTTCTCCAGCTACTGCTTGAGTAACTTGCATGCTCAGTCTCAGTACTCAAACTCCGATTCAGACTAGGGGTTGCCTGAGGACATGCAACATTTTTAGCTGGGGGGGATGTTAGAACTCCACTATGCATCATTTTTGCTATATATTTTGACACCATTTCACCCTTATAACTATCATTATAAAGAATCCCATCATCATCTTCAGTCATTTTATCCCAAGGTATACAGAGACCTCTTCTTTATTATATGTTTAATCTGTTTTGCATTTAATTCCATAATACTCTTATGTTTTATCATTAATTGAAGTGTATCATTGCTAACACAAGTCCAAAGATCGCAGATGAGTACATGCGGCCGCTGACTCAGTTGCTGAAACAGTTAATGCAGTTGCTAAAACAGCTGACTCAGTTGCTGAAACAGTTAACGCAGTTGCTGAAACAGCCGTCAAGCACGCGAATCCCGTCAAGCGTAATTCGCGATTCTGGAAGAAGATTTTTGTGGAATAACAGCAGCAGTATGAGGATACGATTACCTGGACCAGCCTGAAGATAGCCATCTTGTTATCTCTGTTGTAACAGTACCTTTTTCTGAAGAACAGAAACCCTGTTTTGAGGAAAAGAACAGATTCAAGATAATATGGATTCACTCTTATGTAAATTGAAAATGATGTCTCCTCTTTAAAAGGAGGGGACATCATCATTAGAAGGGATCAGTGATTGTAAACAGGGAGAAGCACATTGTGTGAACTGGAGCTAGCCTCCATCTGTAATGTATCAGTTACTTTGACAGATGAATAAATTCTTCTTTTGAGCGCTCCAATTTAGTTCTTTCCCCCGGGGAATCTTGTGAGAGGGAAAGGGCCCGCCTTCCTCACAAGATTCACCCTTGATTCCTGTATTTTGCTTAACTCTTTGTGTGTGACTTGCATTTTACTTTAATTCTGCTGTTGGACACTTGATTACACAGTATAGTGATACTCTGTTCTCTTGATACTGCGTGTACTGAATGCATTTAGTCTGAAGATTGAGAAATCTGTTTCTATTGTTGGATGAATGAATGATGTCGGGAAGCAGGTGCTGAAGATTCCTGTATAAAGGAATAGGGTCCTGCCCCATTACTTATCTTCCTTTGTCTATAGTGTGATTAGAGGCAAGAGAACAAGTGCTGAAGGTTCATGTTCATGGGAATAGGGTCTTTCTCTCTTGAAGCCACCTTTCTTACAGTGTGATTAAGTGTCAAGCATCAGGTGCTGAAGTTCCTCACTAAGGAATAGGGTCCTGTTCCTGCTATGGTTGATTAGCTTCTCTCTTTGCAGATTGATTTTCCTTTGTTTTGGTTGTAACTGCAGTAGAGAAATTATTCCTGCTATAACTAAATTGACTTCAGCGTTGATTAAGTAGAGTGCGAATCAGTAGATTGGTAAGATTAATAATTGTGTGTTCTCCTTTTACTACAACCTTGTTTCTGCTTTTGAAATTGAGCATATCCAGTGCGTGATTATCTTTGAAATAAAAA
>APFE030904185.1:13194-24882 GCA_000404065.3 Pinus taeda | reverse complement strand
GCAACAAGAAAGGATGGTAATCTCTCCTCACAAGTTAAAAATGGAAGTCCTAATTCCAGCAGCATTTACCCTTTGAATGTTCAGCTTTCAACCTCCCCTCCTCTGGCCCAATGCCTGTATTTATAGTGTTCTAGAGGAAGTTATTCAGTTCCAACATCAATGGGATACTCCCTCTTTTGGATCGGGTAGCTCCTCTCTTGATGGGATAAGTTCCTCTATCATAGGGATGCATGAACCATCTGGAGGCGCTCAATACACGTCAAACACTCTTCTAGAAGGCTCTAGAAGTGACCACAAGTAACTTTTTTAAGATGAAACTCATGCCTTTTGACCTTTACAGGGGTAAGCACCCATCCTTTGGCTTACAGAGCGCACAAGTACGCAGGTACAATGAGTTTGGGATGCGTACACGCAGGCAAGGTAGAGAGAACCTGCGTACCCAGAGATAAACATGATTTTCAATGACTTTCTCTCTTTTTTGCAGTTTGACATGGAGAGCAGAGGTATTAGGCTTGACAAGGAGGATAATATGACTATTCATGGAGCCATATTAACTGCAGATAGGCATGGTGACAAATTTCAGTATAACATCTCCCCTATTTAGTACATCCCCTACTGCTGATGCTGCGTTCTGACCACCCTATTCCTTAGCGAGTCTTGTTTCTTCAATGGCCATATCACCACCCTTGGGCTTACTCCTGGTGCAGAGATAATGAAAAGCTCCATATCGATAACCAAAAAGTGTTCTCCCGAAGTGTAGATCACCCAGTGGATGCCTCCCAGTGATTTATAAGTGATTCAAATTTCAAATTCATTGGTTCCCTCCTGGTTTAGCGTCCTCGTGTAAAATCTGTGGTAGCTCGTTCCACATCTAGCTTGTACTCCTTTTCTTAATTGCCTGCAGCCCGCTCCCCTTTTCCATAATGCAAACATCTTGTCATGAATAGTGACATGATCGGTGACCTTTACTCGTAGCAACACAGCAACGTACTTCAGACTGCACAACAACGATCTTGGTGATGGGCCAGATCGACACGTATCCTGGCACTCACGCCTCTTTCCCCCAGACTACTTTACTGTCTCGCACTCTCTTTCAACTGGCTGGAGTGGTGAGACTGTCCTACAAATGGTTAGTTAGGGTTCCGACCCACCGATATAGAGCTTCAGGGGACTGCCATTCCTCGGCCCAGGAAGGGGTCTCCATTGAGTTTGGCAAGCTGAACAATGCCCCCATTGGTAGCTTCTTTGACGACATAGGGTCCCAACCAATGCATTCGGATTTTGCCAGGGAATTTCTCGAACTTACTATCATATAGAAATACTAGATCATTCTCCTTGAAGGTGCGTACCTTGATATGGCGATCATACCATGCTTTCTCACACTATTTCTGTACTTGCTGATGGAATCCGACCAAAAACCGCTCCTCCTCCAGTTCCTCTAGCTGTGCGAGCCTTTCCTCCAAAGCCCTGCGGTCTGCCATACCTATGATTGCCATGATCCAAAAACTAGGCACAATATATTCCATAGTCATAATGACCTCCTTACCATAGACTAACCGAAAAGATGTCTGGCCCGTCAACTTCTTGCACGTGGTTTGGTATGCCCATAGCACAACAGGGATGTGCAAGTCCCAGTCATTTCATCATGCATTATAGACCTTGGTCAATGCTATCTCTAAGATTTTGTTGAATGCCTCAACAGTCCCATTCGCTTGCCGGTGGTATGGCGTACTCTGTTGGTGATATATTTGGAATTCTTCAGTGAGTGTGTTGATTGTTTCATTTAGGAAATGTGTTCCTAGATCGCTCATGAGAATTTTGGGACAGTCAAACCTTGTCAGTATGTTCTCGAACAAAAAAATTGTAGCCGTTGTAGCTGTACAATCCTTAACCGGCTGTGCCTCTGCCCATCCGGTCAAATAATCTGTCACGGTGATGATATAGCACGTGCCGGTCTTTCCTTGTGGCTCGATAGGTCCTACAAAATTGATTGCCCACTTCTCAAATGGTTGTAGCGTCATCTATGGTTGGAGTGGCATTTCATCTCTCTACGATGGTTTCCCTATCCGTTGACATACGTCGTAGGTTCAGCAATACGCTTTGAAATCCTGATGCAAAGTGGGCCACCATAATCCTGCGCGAAGAGTATTCTGCGTTGTGGTGCGACCCACATAATTTCTGCCAGCAACCCACCCATGTGCTTCGGCCAGGATTTGTCCTCACTCAAACTTCGGGACATATCTATGCAATATTTCGTCGTTTCTCATTTTGTAGAGGTGTCCTGCAATCATGGTGAAGTCTGCTGCGCGTATTACCAATTCCTTCTTCCACTTAATAGAATATCCTTGCGGCGGAGTTCCTGTAGTTAGGAAATGGATTATATCCTCAAATTGACCATCCGCTATGTGCACCACATATAGTTGTGCATGTGGGAGTCCATCCTCTAGATTTGTGGGTTCTTCGCTAGTCTCAATTCGGGACAGGTGATCGGGGCCTGCGTCAAGATGTCCCGGCTTTACAACGACCTCAAATTCATACTCCTCGAATAACAACAACCATCTACAAATGCACCCCCCAACACAGGCTTGTTCACTAGGTAATTTATTGTTGAGTGATCCGTGTACATCTTAAAGTGGCCTCCAAGCAGATAGTGGCAGAATTTTTGAAGCGCGTATACCATCGCTAATCCCTCATGCTCAGTAGTGGAGTAATTATTCTCAGCTTTTTACAACCGACGACTTTCGAACGCGATCGGGTGGTCAATTCTTTCTACTCCTAGTTGAGTAAGTACCCCCCCTAATGCGATACATGACGCGTCGACATGCACATGAAATTCGATGTCCCATTTTGGAAAGACCAATATCGGGGCTAATGCCATCTTTTCCTTAAGCGTCTCCATACTTTTGTTGCATTCCTCATTCCATTAATAAGTAGCATCCTTCTTCAGCAACTGTTCCATCGAATCTATGACCTGAGCGTAGCTTTTGATGAACTTCTGATAGTAGCCCGTGTGTCCCAGGTGGCACATAATTGTTTCACTACGTGGCGCTTGCAGATTGAGTATGACGGTGACCTTTGTTGGATCTACCATCAGGCCTTGCTTACAGACCACATGGCCAGGCAGGTTCCCAAATGGGACAAGGAAAGTACACCTCTTTAATTTTAGCACAATCTGGTGTCGGTGGCAAGTATCTGGCATCAACCGTAAGCTTGCTACGTGCTTCTTAACTAGTCCAAACATGGTCTAGTCATTAAGATAGACCTCTAAGAACTTATGGATAAATTCTTTGAATGTCGCTACTACTATTCGTGAAAATATCACCGGCGCATTCTTCAGTCCAAAGGGCATCACCGTGTACTGAAAGCAACCCCATTCAGTGGTGAATGTTTTTTTACTCCTGTCATCTAGCACGATCTTGATCTAGTGGTATCTTGAGAACCCATCCATGAAGGAGTAGGCTTCCTGCCCCCCCACATTTTCTAGTACCTCATCTGTAAACAATGTTGGAAATAGATCGTTAACACAGGCATGATTGAGCTTCCTGAGATCCATGCAGATGCAAATCTCACCCTTCTATTTCTTCTCCTGCACAACCATCTGACTTACCCAGTCATACTCCTCGACTGGTTTAATGATTCCTGCTGCCAGCATCTTGTCCAATTCTTCGTAGACCTTTGCATTATATTTTGGATTCAATCAGTAGGGTCACTGCTTCACCAGTTTAACGTCTGGATTCAACGTTATCTTCATCATTCCCAAGTCTCCTAGGATCCCTTTTAGCTCTGTGATCTTTGTTGGGAACAAATATCGATATTCTCGAAACAATTCGACGACCTTCTCCACTATGGTGTTGTTCCAATAGTCCCCCAGCATTGCATACTTCATCTCTTCTTCAGTTCCAATATTAACTTGTTCATTTCTAATGGCGTCGTAATATCTGGGTCTTCGATTTCGGGTCCGCGCACCTCACAGCTCCCCTATGGTTCTAGAATATTGACGTTTCGCAAATCATCTTCATCATCTTCTACCTAGACATTATAGCATTCGAGGGCCTCGCTCAACTGTCACGACCAGTCAGGCTACACAGTTTCCTATGGTTCCAGTGGTGCCTTGAAAATGGCAGCCTTTACCAACTATAATGCTTTGTCCACGGGATCCATCCATTGATATTCAAAGAGGAATGTCAACAAAAACCCTACGTGCAAGATATCCCACTCGCCTATGTTGTGTCGGAGCTCTGCTTCAGTATACCATTTTCTAGGAATGACATCCAAGGTGTGATAAAATAAGTGCACCCATTCTGGCTAAGGTTCCTCTCCATAAGCTTTGATCCATCTAGTAAGGTGCATGCGCAGGCCATCACATCCATCGTATTTCTATATTATGTGTAGTTCTGGTTTCCCAAATCTGATCTTCATCATGCACCTACAGGCGTGCCAATCTTTAAATGTCCCTTCATGTGTGCCCCACCATCGCGCAGGCGTCACGCGTAGCGCCCACCTCAATGCATCAAACCATTGGTGCTTTGGTACTGCGATTTCAAATTTGGTCAAGAATCCATCTATTATTGTCAACCCATCATACTTCGGAAATTCACGATCCTAGGCCCTTACGCAGTATAGAGATTTAGTCACCATGTTCCAGTATAGTGTGGTTAACCTGTTGCGCCACCACTCATCTTCCTCATCTGAATTAGAAGTGCAGGATTCTCCATCACCCTATGATATTCTTCTATCCTTTGTTGTCTTGACCCATCCTCGCCTTTGGGCAGACATTCTGTAGCTACAATCTATGTCGTCATCGTGTTGTCTATTGCGCACAAGCTCAATGTAGTGCGGTCCTTCAACCAGATCTAGCAAAATGACTATGCGGAGTGACTTTGTTTCAAATATCATGGTCCTCCTCTTTAGATTAATAACCCTGTTCATGTCAGTGGCCTAATCTATTCCTAGCAATGAAAGATAGGGCATAATTTCATCCATGAGTTCAATAACTTCAAGTCCATTCAGGTACTTCCACCGTCAAGGTCTATCATAACTACTTGTAGCCTTCCCATGGGCAGGACCTTCTGCTGGTTTGCCATCCACAATTGGATAGGGGACCATTGTAGTGTAGGCTTTCCCATGCACTCCCAAGTCTGTTTCGGTAGTATGTTGGCATCCGAGCCCAGATCCAAAATGACCTAATCCATCTCATAGTCACTGATTTGCATTGTTAACTGCATTTCCCTCCCAGTCTATGATGCATGTCTTTCCAACTTTCGAACAACGCGAGATTCACTCCATCATGTGCATCTATTTATCAACTGCTATAAGCCTTTCACTACCCTGTTTTCGTGAAGAAATTTTATACATGTCTTTAAAAATGTAGTTATCATTAAGGGATCCTTGTCCGACTCCGGCTGATCCCTACTACCTGGGGTAGAGACCTCTGGAAAGCTCCCCCAAGCTTCCAGATATGTCTCCTTACCAGTCTCTAAGTTCCTTCCACCCGCTCCTGTGGCCATGCCACTTCTCAGTACCATGTTGACTTTGGGATCTTCCTCACGGTGTTCAGACCTCAACATCTGCACATTTTGGGTTGTTGTTGGTTGCGCTACCTTTTTCTCGTGAATCTATGGTATCAGCGTAGGACAATCTATGAGCTCATGATCGAATTTCTCACAATATCTGCACAAACTTCTAGTTGGGTTGGTAAAATCCCACGCGTAATGACTTGGTCCCCCGTAGTTGTAGCAGATTAGCTACCCGCAACCCCTTCCTGGCCCCATTCCACCCCGTCCTTATCCACCACCCTGGAACCCACTACGCGTGATCACCGCAACTAGATCTTGACCTCACGCCTTAGTCTGCATTTTGTAAGTAGGTGACTAGTCTATTAACAATTGGTAGTTACGATAGTCTCTTTCCTTATGGCCCACCAACTTGCAAAAGTTGCAAAATGGCTGCTGGGGGGTCTGGTTGTATTTTGGTAATAGATGACAGTTATTAGTGTTGTGCTTTCCTCCCACCTGACAGATTGCGCACCAGAGCAGGGCTGCGGTGCTTGGTCCTACCTGTGCCTCTGGTCGCAATAGTGTTGCTCCCCCTATTGCCACAAAATTCATTGGGACCGGGTAGTGATCTTTATCATGCCCCTGGCTTCTGCACTTTATACACCATACTTCCTCCCAAACTTCCAGTCATGGTACCTATTCTTGTTTTAACTTCTTCATTTCCAAACACAAATTGTGGATCTGTGCTTGGATTTTCTGAACTCCCAACCCCGGGTCTTGTAACGGAGTTTCGTGTAACCTCATCTCTATCTCTAGCACTTTGGCCTAGGTTGAGATCTTCTGTTGTGATAAAGCCGTCCTTAGATGTGGTGTTAAGGATGCCATAAACCAAGCACAGTGCTACGCACTTGTTAATGTCATGTTAGCCTCGCGAATAGTAATTTTCATTCTTTGGTCCAAATCCCACGGGGTTTCACCAGGCATCATCACGATCCCTTTGAACCCTATAATTGGCTGTGTTTCTGACTTCGGCTGGCTAAACTCCTTCTTCAATTCAGTCTGGATTTCGGATATCCCCGTTGTTGGGTGATCACTTGAGTACTTTATCTACGATGTCAATGCTCGGTCCTACAGCATGATGACTAAGGTAGCCTTTCTGATATTATCATCCACGATTTGCTTCACATTCCATACTAATGTTAACACAAACCAAAATTGTTCCGGGTCTTCGCCTCCTACTCCTTTGAATACCAATAACTGGATCGCGCTCATCATTGTTACCCTTGAACTACTACTGTTCCTGGTTTCTTCGCTATTGATTCCTCGCGTTTCACACCAGACACCCCTTAGGTAGATCTCGGTCCTAGCAACAGAACCATTTGTTGGCTTATATGGGCCTGACCCAGGTTCGAAAGAATTATTTAGCCAAGCAAATCCCGCAACTAACGGCCCTTTCGGCAACAGTCCGTGGAGCGCACACTGAGGTCTCACCCGAGGTAGCAGGGTAGGGTGTTGGAACCAAGTTTCCGCACCCTTGGAGTGTATAGATGTGGTATGGAGTTATCGCGTGTCGTTCTACAGCCTCGTGCTGCTCTATATTCACGCATATCTGATTCCATAATGATTTTAACTTTCTATTATTGCGTTGTTTATAGATCTAATCTATTTGATGAAGTATTGTAAATCAGATCTACTTAGAAGGGACTTCAAGCCAACATTTAACAGTTTTAACCAGTTCGCGCACTTAGAATAAACTTAGATTCACACATATCTATACCATAAGAAAAGGCGCATAGATTCAACAGTTATATTAGCCATACATAAAGTCAGATCCGCGGTAACTCAGATTGTAACACAGAAATTGTAGAAGAAACTTATCTTTATTTTCACTTTATCACCAATGCATCTAGATCTGCCCTGCCCACTTAGCTACAGGGTTCCACGCACACAACTGTGGACTCTTCCAGGCCTCTGTGCACACAGCTACAAAGCCTCTATCTACTACCCAAGCCCTTGAATTTGACTTACATATGCTTTTTGACTATTCTCCTCAAAATCCCATTACAATTCAGATCCAATATCATACCCCCAAAGAACTGCCTTTCCCTCATAGAGTCGCACTCTATTTATACCTTCCTATGGTCCACAGACTGGCTTACTTCCTATTATTTTATATTATTTCTTAGGTGGATATCCCTTTGACTCGACCTTTTACATTTCGTGCTACACATATTTCAGAGGTTTACAATATTTTTATCCTACTTTCTAGGCTATCAGACCCGAAACTGTTATGCGGGACCTCCACTATCCAACACCCTCTCCTTCTCTCTCTTCCCCTCCCTTTCTCCCTCGTCTCTCTCTATCTACCTCTCCCTCCCTTTCTTTATCTTTCTCTTCTTCCTTCTCTCCCCTTGCCATCTGTATCTGTACCTCCCTCCATCTCTCCTTATTTGTATCTCTATCTCAACCCCCTAAACACATGTCACACACACTCTCTCTCTCCCCATATCTATCTATCCATGTATCTATCTCTCCCTCTCTATCTCCTCCCCTTCTCTCTCTCTCTCTAACCCCTCCATCTATATATATATCTCTCATCTATCTATCTTCCTCCCTCCCTCTCTTTGCCTCTCTCTTCTACCCTCTCCCCCACTCTATCTATATCAATATCTCCCCTTGTCTCTCCTTCTCACCCCCAAAACATACACACACACTCTCCATATCTCTCTCTCTCTCTCTCTCCCTTGTCACTCCCTCCCCACCTTTCTCTCTCTATGTCTTTCTTCCCCTTCCAACTCCATCTCTCTCTCCCCTCCCTCCCCCCTCTCTCTCCTCTCCCCCCCCCCCTCTCCTCTCTCTCAAGTCCTCTCTCTTTTTCCTTCCTCCCTCTCCCCTTCTCTCCGACCTCCCTCCATCTCTCCCCCCATCATACACCCTCTCTCTCTCCACCCTCCAAATATGTCACTACATCCCTCAGTGTCTCCTTCTCTCTCTCTTCCCCTTCTTTGCCTATCTTTATCCTTTCCTTTTCTCTCGCTTCCCTCGTCTCATCTCTCACTCATTCCATATTCATCTCTCCCTTGTCACTCCCTCTCTCTCTTAACCTCTATCTCTTAATTTATTTGTTCTTCACTCCCTCTCTTTCCCCCTCCAAATCCATCTCTCTCCCCCTCCTCTCTCTCTTCTTTTCTCTCTCTCACTGTCTCTCCCACCTCTACGTCTCTCTCCCCCACTATATTCCCCCTTCCATCTCACTCTCTTTCTTAAATATGATCCCATTGTATTGTATATAACAAAGTATCTACAAAAAATCATAATTGGATGTAAAATATTAAACCTATATTTTGGATCAATAATGTTAAATAAAATACAATAATAAAAAACTTAAAAGAACCATGCACTATGTTTCCTCTACCATTGTTAATCACTTTTCTTTCTCACTTCACCTAGATCCTTGGTTAAGATGCATCTATCCTGGTTCTTTATAATATATTATTTATTTTATATAAATTTCAATTGTATATATAAAAATATTTCTAATTTAATTTATTAAAACCTCCATTTTAATCTCTATGGGAATATTATTAGTAGTCATGGAGTGGGGGTTTAGTATACTTCCAAAAGTAATTATAGCCTTTTTTCCTCTGAGATTTAATTAAATGTTATAAAATTAAATTAAAATAAAGTATTTGTAAAATATTTTGATTTTGAAATAAGTTATGGCTTTTGGGCATGTAGTCCTGATAAGCCAGCCATGGTATTGGCCCAGGATATTGTAACAGAGTAATTAAAAGCCTAGATCCATAACATAATAATCAAAATTCTAGATGGCCCATGGTATTATAATTTGCTTCCCTCCTCTCCCTCTCTATATTTCTCTTGTGGGTATTGGCCCATGGTATTGTAAAAAAACCTACTTAGAAGTTAATAATATCCATGGTAAATGTTCATGATTAAAATTATTGTCCTATTGTAAATATTAAGTTTTTATCTGCTTATCAACTAAATTTATATATGGAACACATCTATTTTAATTATTACAAATATATTGATTACAATTGAGTCGGATGTGCCCTGCTATAGAGCGGCTCTCGCACAAAAAGTGAATCGAGTGAGGGGAAATATTACATAAAATATAATATAACAATATTATATGTTACCCAATATTTATAACCACCCGCACCTAATAAATAGTGGTGGGTGGGGGGAAATACTAATTAAAATGTAATATTATTAAATTTTACCTAATCAAACCCCACCCTAAATATTACATTCTACTCAATATTTCCCGTCACTCCAACTAATTTTATAGTTGAGTTTGTTTACTTTTAAATTAAAAATATAAAGAAAAAATACAATAAGAAGTGAACCCGTTGAGGGGAAATATTGGGTAAAATGCAATATTATAGTATTATATTTTATCCAATATAACTTAGTAAAAAGTGGATGGAGGTAGGGAAAAATATTAGATAAAATGTAATAATTACATTTTTCCTAATATTTCCCCACCTTTGCCCCAATGATTTTCATGAAGAAGTTAGATTAGGAGATTTCTTGACTAATGTCATCTTGTCATGAGTGAATTTCATCTACAGTTATTGTATCTTGACATGATAGGATGATGCTCAAGGAGGATGCTAAGGAGATCATCCAAGACCACACTTATGAAGCTAAAGACACAAAGAGACTATCAAGTAATGAGCATGTAGTCTATGCACTATCCATTATCCATTATCATAATTCTCAATGGAATGAGAATTCATAATGGACCACTATTAATAATTATCCCAATATGTATAGTTGGTTTAGGGGTTTCCAAAAGTAACATTAGGTTCCTCCTCTGAGATTATAGTCGAATTGACTAACATTGGCTTAGAATATTTGTTGTTAAGTCGATCTCTAGGGGCTCTATTTTCTGGAAGGCTCTTATGTACTCCTTTCCTTTCCTCTTCAATTGGTTAACCTAGAAATTTGGGGATGGAAAACAAGTGATTCTTGGTAAGGACCCCATTGTAAGACGGGCTAGATTCTGTAAATTATTTCAAGAGTTGGTAAGTATCCTAAACTATAAAGCTTATTTTTTTCTAAACCTAAAAGAGAATTATCTTTTAATTATAACATTAGGTTCCTTCTCTGAGATTAGGTTCCTCCTCTAATTTTTGTAGTTGAGTTTCTTAGAAAATTTGTTGTTAAGTCAATCTCCAAGGGCTCCATTGTTTATAAGGCCATTATGGACTCCTTTACATTCCTCTTCAATTGGTTATCCTAGAAAGTTGGGGATGAAAAAAAAGTGATTCTTGGTAAGGACTCCACTGTAGGAGTCTAGGTTTTAACCTCATACATAAATTACCTATATACAAATTCTAAAACACAGAAAATAAATAATGCAAGAGCATAACACATAAAACACATATACACAGAGATTTTCCCCTGGATCCAAAAACCAGGACTACCAGCTTGATTTTTCATTATGTTCTTTTCAATGTTACAATACATATTTATAAATGTTGAAGCATCCAATATAATGGACCGAAATCCATCACGTCCAAAACCATGGACCGAAAACCATCGTGTCCAAAACCATGTGTGAAAAACATGTACAAAACCATAGGTAGGTCCGCCTAACCTAATATAGGGTCCAAAACAAAAATTTTCTAGGGCGCTGCCCTAGACCCCATAGAGTGGGGTTACCTGCACCCCTCAAACCCCCTATGACTCCCCTCGCTACACAATCGACGCAATGAAGGGGGGATCTGCCCCCCTTCTAAACCCCTCGGTTAGCTACGTGGGCTAGCCATGGAAAGAATATAACACAACCCAACATTCTCCCACTTGTTGTATTATTTCTACAAGGGGCCACAAGAGAGCTTAATCATCTATCTAGCCCTGCAATGCCCATTATTTCTCTACACCAAGAGAACTTCTTAGAGCTCACAGATTTTTTTAATGCATCTGCAGTATTCTTCAAAGTATCCACCTTTACTAGAAACACCTTTTTTTCTTCTATCATATCCATCACAAAGTGATACTAAACATCAATGTGTTTTGTCTTTGAATGATATGCAGGGTTCTTTACCAAGAATATTGCACTTTGGCTGTCACAGTCTATCCTTACAGCTCCCTGTACTAACCCCATACTTGAACACAATCTCTGCAACCAAATTGCTTCCTTGCTTGCATGAGTGGCTGCCAT
>APFE030904182.1:2315-13687 GCA_000404065.3 Pinus taeda | reverse complement strand
TTCTCTCCTACCGCAAGATACAGCTACTTGTTTGTTTTACTATCTTGGAGATTTAATTACTCCCTTCTCCAAGACACTAGCCTAAGCTATGTTGGTGTATTAGAGCCCTAGAAACAAAAAATTTGCTAGATTGATTTTATTTTAAGCGTGATTTTTATTGGTTTTTGATTAATTCAAGAGGTGATGGAGATGAAATTTGTGGTGTAAAGACTCGACTCAAAATCACTACAAAAATGCACTTAAGATGATTAAACGATCTTTTCTCTTCAATGAAGTTCTAGCTAGGAAAGAGTTGGAAAATGAAAATACTTGAGAACACAAATCTTTCTTAACAATCAAATCAAAAGAAGAGTATTTGTTTCAATGCACTCAAAACGAGACAACTAATTATTTTCACAAGAATTCCCTTTTTGATTCGAACACTCAAATGCTTCCAAGACAAACTTTTTTCAAAAGAGACCTTTCATATTTTTTTTTTAAAACAATTCAAAATGATAACTAAAGCAAATCTTTGAGAAAACTATGAATAAAGCAAACTTAAGATCTACAAACTATGAAAACCTATTTGAAGTAAAAGCTCACAAAAGTTTTTTTGAGGATGTTTTACTTGGCTATAAGCAAACCAAGGACTAATTTGTCCAGAATCACAAATAAGTCAAAAACAACCAATTTTGTTTTCCTTTTAAAAATGAAAATCCAAACTTTCAATCACAAGCTTTTCGAAGTTTTCTAAAGAGAAAACTCAAAGAGGATTCCTCAACAAGGGGAGATTTCAAAAATGGTCAGACTCGTAAGAAGACTGGTAGACACTAAGGCGATCTGAAGTCTCTACAGCTTCTAAGCTTAGAGCCACTACACAACCAAATCGAAAAACAAACCCAACAAGCAAAACTCCTAGGAATTTCACCTAAAACCCTAATGCTAATGAAATTAAACCAAGGAAAGATTTCAACCAGTCACATGCAGGTATGGACAGAGGATAACCACTACAAAAACAAGATAAAACTAATTTAAAGAGAAAAATTCAAAATTTCAAAATTTTAGCAGGGTACGCAGGTTCAGAGTTTACACAGGTGCGGGTACGATCTGTGCACAAAGTAAAAGTGCGTACAGGTACGCACTGTGATACACGTGCAGACTGCGGACTTCAACTAAAGTAATGAAAAATAAAAAACAAACCTAAATCCACTAAGTCTACCCAAAGCCACACACAACAAGCCAAAAACATAAACAAAAAGGCAAGTTTCTCAAGTCAAAGAAAACGAGGAAAACAATCAAGTCCCCAGTGGAGTCGCCATTTTGTCACGCGGAATGAGTCGATCTTGCGGACAAGATATACCTTCCTAGAATCTAATGAAGACCTAATGACAAACAAACCAACCAGACACTATCTTTCTCTAAATGCGCTTTATAAATAATGGCAAACAAATGTGTTTTAAGTCCTACCTCATGTCCAACGCAAGTTTGGAGATGCCTTCGCTCCTTTGATCCAACTAAGTTCCTTCGTCACAAACCTGCAAACACAAACAAGGCAAACAATTAAATAGCACCTGAAAAACCAGTATTATAAAACATATTTAACATGAAAGTAAAGGAGTCCATGAAACAAATAACATGAGATACTTGTTGAGAAAAATGAGCCTGATTGTATTAATTCAAAAGAAGAAGAACTTTACAACCTTTGCCTTGATGCTGTACAAGCTCCTCCCAGGGTCCAACAAGAAGTCTCCTCTACTTTGACAAGCTTCACTCACTCCCTAATGGGGCCAAAAAGGTATGTGATCTCTCCTCTTAAGCTCAAATAGGAAGTCTTGATTTCACTAGCATTTACCCTCAAAAGTTCAGCTTCTAACCTCCCCAGCCACTAACCCAATGCGTCAACTTATAGTGCAATGGAGATCAGTTACCAGGTCCTCCTTCAAAGGGATAGAATCCTCCTTCAAAGGGATAACTCCTCCTAACAAGGGATTAGCTACTCCTCTTTTGGGATGCATGAACCACTTTGGAGCAAACAATCCACGTCAAAATTCCTTCTAGAAAACTCTAGAATTAACCCAAAGTGAGTTTTTTAAGATAAAAATTGTGCCTTTTGACTTTCACAGGGGTATGAACCCTCCCCTTTACATACAGAGCATATAAGTACGCAGATATCCTGAACAAAAGGTGCAGGCCCTCAGGGAAAAGTGAAAGAAAGTACGGAACCAGAGTTACATTGCTTTTTTGATGTCTTTCTCTCATTTCTAAAGCTTGTTTTGAAGAGTTGAGGTTTGAGACTTTCCTAGGAAGCTGGCATAGGTGGTGATAGACCCATACCGACTGCAAATAATCGAGGTGACGATATTTTTGTGTAACACCTGCCTGTACCTCTACTGCTTTTAACAATGCATCTATGTTCTTTTGAGCTTGGACATCTTTCTGAATGTGGAGCTCATATTTCAAACTCTTGTATTTCTCCTTGAGGGCTTTCTTTTGAGTATACCATTTGGTTGCCCACTTGAAAATGTCAGTTTGTTCAACCTTGAGCTCTTTGATTTTCTCCTTAAGATTCTAATTCTTCTGCTGGGTTTTCTTACTCTGAGTTCTCAACATCTCGTTTTCCCTCTTAATGACTTTCTCCAGCATGTTGGCCTCCATCAGTTCTTCTTTTAACTTTTCAATTTGTTTTTCTAATCTCCTTTGTTTCTTGATTGCAGGTGGTGACTCTTTTCCTTGCCTGTTGTAGCTCTCAACTTCCATTTCGGCTTCTGGTCCAGGCTATGAGTGAGCACTGCTCTCGATGTCCATCGGTGCATGTGCATTTGATTCTGGTTGATATTCTTGTGGCTGGGTCTTTTGTGCTCTCCTGGATCTTCTTGTATATGTAGTGAAAATTTTATCTTGCTCCATTTTCTGGGCAGCCTCTTGCCTCATATTTCTCGTCCTCACACTACTGCTAGGTGGAGGGACATTGCTTGACTTGCACACAGGGATCTCTTCATCAATGTCAAGCATAAATCCTAAGTGTTATTGTTGTTCTTGCTCATCCTCTCCATCTTTGGTTTGATTGGCAACCAAAAATTCCTTCCATGTCTTTCCCTTTTTCTGCACTTCAAATTCAATGAGAATTTTAATTAACCCGAAATGATACAAGCTTTTGTCCTCATTACCCTTTTGCTTTCTCTCAATAAGTGTAAGTCTTTGGCCTGATTTGTGTTTATCCTCTAATTTTTGTATGGTGATTTCCTCAGCTGGTATTGTGTGTTCAGCCTTTCCCAAAGGTTCTGCTCCTGGTGATAGGTTAGTTTTTTGGATGGGGGGTTTTTGTGAATCTACCTTTATTATCTCTAGATCTAGGCATAAGCAAACATGACTTCTAAAGTGACAATCAAATCTATTTTGTGTTTTTGTTTGTTTTTTGTTTATTTAATTTTTTTTTTTTTAATGTACATTCATTAAGCAGATGTTTCTACTTTTACAATGGAGTGATTTTTGGCCATTTCTAATCTAAGATGATTTCCAAAAAAAATAAAACGAAGCCGGTTTGGGAAACCATGGCTTTTTACTGCCTTTGTAACCAAAAGGTAGGGGTTTGACCAGCGTTGACCGCATAACCAGGAGCTTTTGATTTGCTGTAGAATCAATTTTTCACCATGCATTTACATTCCAGGTCTCGTTCCTATCCATTGCTTTGGCTTTCCTGTCATGCAACATGTCAGATGATAAACCATTTACAGGATGTTATGACTTCCTGTAATCTTTTTGTTGAAAATTCCTAATTTCTAACATAAAAATTCATAAATTAACTTTAATGTAAACTAACAAATATAATGCTATTAATTAATCAATTTCAATGGATATAAGGGGTCTATGGAGGAAAAAGCTAGACAAATGATGGCGTTTCTAGAAGAAAAAGATGGTAATGGAATGGTACCAACACCCGTCGTGATGTCGCATTGGCTAACGAAGCACATAAGAAATGTATTACGACGCAATATGATAAAAATGTCAAGCCTCATGTCTTCTCAGAAGGTGACCTGGTCTTGCTTTACGATCAGGAGTCTGATGAACCTGGAGTAGGAAAATTTGAACCGCAATATATGGGTGTGTTTTGACGAAAGGTGCCTACGATTTAGTAGAAAATGATGGGATTCCATTTTTGTAGCCCCGAAACGGGGTTTTACCTTAAACGTTACTATGCTTAGTTAAGTGTAGTAAAACTCACTGTATATATGCTTTGATTGCATGTGTGTGTGTGTTTCTTTTAGAGCTCTTATTTGGTTAAGTAATCCACTTTGAATTTGTTGCAAATGTCAAACTTTTTGGAACTATTTGTTGGTTACGCCGATGGGGCTAGTCGTAGTACACAGAACCTATACTCTGCAGCATGGGTCATTTTCACTCCAAGTAGCGAGTTAGTGAGTTTTAGAGGGATTTTTATTGGTCGATCGACGAATAATACCGCTAAGTATAGCACGTTGATTGAACTTCTCTCTGATGCCATTTCACTTGGCATACACCGAATCATCATTAGGCTAGACTCACAACTCGTTGTACTACAACTTGCTGGCGTTTATACCATCTGAAATCCAGCAATTCATCACATGTTCCTTAGAGTTCGTATTTTGGAAATGTATTTTGAGTTTATTCAATATCAACATATTTCCATAAATCTAAACATGTTAACTGATTCTCTGGCGAATTATGTGTTAAATAGACATTTGCAACATGTGTAAAGTAAATATTTTCAATTCACATCATCAATTGAATAGGATTGCATCACATAACCATAATAAAACTCTGATAGTAAAATAGATAGTTGTTTTAAAAGTTTTTACAAACAGTTTGTGTCCAAGACAAAAATTGGTCATTTTACCTAAAAACTAAAATGTACGTAGAAAACATCTAAGTAAACTACTGGTGCTAATAACAAGTCACAGCCTGTTCTATCATGCGTAAAAGTCTCATCCAATGACTCAACACAACAATGGTGTGGTGCTGCAATTGCATATGCAACACCTTGATCTGAACATCCGGAATGCCTAGGGTCAAACCCTCTATGTGGTCTTGTAGTTCAGCCAATGTCTCAGCTAAATCTAAGTCTCGGAGAACTGCTCTCCCAATAGGTCTCTGTGTTGGCCCACCTGCCACTCGTTGGTGGCCCATAGGTCGAACAGGTCAAATGTCTGCATACATAAAAAATGATTTTGTTTAGTCTTGGAGATAATCAAAAAACACAAAAAATGTAGAAACTTTAAAATAAAAAAACACTTTGGTCAAACAATTTACCTATAGCACCCCACTGCTCCAACTGGTAACATCAAGTATGGATCTCCACAGAAATCCATCCTTGTGGATACTCTGTGATGGCCATATCTTGTCGATCAAGCCACTCAAAGAATGCAGGGGTAAATGAGATCAATGACTGACTAGCATGCCTAGCCATAATATCTACCCATCTCTACATCTGTGGATCCCTAGGTCCAGATACACCCAGTGAAACATGTTGTGGTTGCATAAGTGGAATTCTCTTCAAGGAGAAAGAAATCAGGATCGACCCATAGCGAAATTTCTCTGTCGTTTCTCTTTTCACCTTGGTCAATTATTATTTCAAGGATGAAAGTACTACCTCGCACCAGTTAAACACTTTTGGCTCTAAACACTCTAATGCATACTACATGTATGATTTGTTTGCCAAATGTAGTGTCGTGCTGCCAGCCAATTTGGCAATGGTAAAGAGGATCATCCTCAATGGTAAATCACTAACATCCCTGATGTTAATCTTTCCGTCCCCTCTAGGTTGTGTACCTCGCTGACAGTACTGTCATATGTAATCTCTCACTGATTCACCCCCTTTGGCAAATCTAGAAAGTGAGATGGGGGCACCTCGCCTCGACATTCCTGTAAGAAAGTATATGTCATCAATGGTAATTGAGACCACTTTATCTCTAATGTGAAATGTCTGATCAATAGGATCCCATGACCGAACAAGGAACTGCAAAAGCTCAGTTTGCTGCCTCATACCATGTAATCGGAAATATTTGAGTAATCCGCAATTCCTTAGAGCCTCGACCATGCCCTGTTTATTTAGGGAAATCATATCCTATTCTTCATGCTCTCATTCTCTCCATGTAATCATCATTTTTGATCTAATGAATAACTGAAAATACAGCTATAAGACAAATTAGGATCCATTTCTTGCAAAAAAACAGAATAATTTTTGGGTGAAAACAACTTAATGAACTTGGGTTTTGCACTCAGCGCAGCCCAGCCTTAGGGACAATGTGCTGCAATACAGGCAGCCTTCTAGGTAAGTGCACTGCAGCGCACCTTTCGATGATGAAAGGGTGCGTTGATCCCAAATTGGAAAATTGAAACCCTAGGGGCCCCAAAAACTCAAAAATTTTGCCTAAAACTGAAAATGAATGATATGAAATGAAAGAGAATAGAGATAGCTCCTACCTGGTCCAAATGGCAGGAGGAATGGTCTACTGAATCCTATGCAATCAGCTAGTGAACTTCAAGGTAAAAAATGCTCCAAAGCCCCAAAATCAAAGGGTAAATGTGAAATGGTAAAAATGAATGGAAAAACTTGTTTTTATGTTTATTTCTTCCACATTAATCAAGTAAACATTAGTTTTTATTCATTTTATCCATGAAACAGGTATTTTTAATCTATTTTGATGGTGTTTTGAGCAGGTTTAACAACTGACATGCAGAATTTGAAGTGCTCAATGTAAATTGAACATCTTTGACCACAAAGAAAACTTTTATCTCTTTTTCGAGATTTGTTAAAAATGAAAAAGAAACCCCCTTGGAGTCTTCTTTTAGCTCTTTTCAGACTCTCTAAATATGAAAAGATTGTCGAGCACTTGTCCTTTCCAGTTCGTTAAAGGATTGGAAACGATATCTCCCTTGTATTATTTTATGCTTTTTCAGACTTGGGAGATTAATCTACGAAAAGGAACTTTTGGAGTTTCCTTTTAGTCCCTTTTCGAACTCTCTAAACATGAAAAGGACCGAGTTATCTTTGTCATTAAACTCGTTAAAAACATCAAATAGCGACAAACTTTTCCATCTAGACAAGATCGAGTTTCACCTTCGCAGACTCGTTAAAGCATCAAATAGCGATGAATTCACCTGAAGGTTGGAATTATACAATAAGCATATGTTATCCTCCTCAAGCTTCATAAAAATAAAGAAGTACTGGTCAGCAATGACTGTGGAAAATTAGAAAAAGGAGAAAACACTTTATGGTAGCAAGTCGCTCTTGAACATGACACTTTCACCTCATCACCATGACTATGTGGTTTGGGTCATTCAGCTTGATGGTTATCACACCATTGGTCTATCATACCATCCATTACTTTGTTTCGGGTCAATGCTACCAATTCATCTTAGTGTCATCGACATGTTCAAGAGAATTCATTCAGTTCAAACTTCATCCGTTGCAATACCATAAACCTTCATTTTCATGACCGCCATTCCTCGTCAATTGATTTTTCATCTCCAAAATCATTTACCTCATTTTGTGTCGTTGATGTGGGATACATCAAGGCCCTCTTGTGATAAGTCGCTTCTTATCGACATCAGCACATTATCCAAGAAGTTGACTTAGAAACATCCCTTCAGTACCTTGAGGCTTGCATACATCAATGGCAGGTTTCACGCTTCCGGCAATAGGTTGACATCACTGGCCTTTGACCAAAAGACTTTGTATGGCGTTCGAAATCAAATTATTTATTCACACCATGTGAAATGTACTGTAGTACCTTGAGGGTCATTATCATTATCGATGATTCCTCTCGCGTCTTTTAACGACTTACATCATTGGCCGGTAATTAGACGATGTCTTCCCATGTTCGACTTCAGATCATCTATTCACATGGTTAGACTTCTACTTGAGCAAAAGATTGAACGAGATTGAAGACCCCAGATCTAGTTTCATCCATTCGGGCTGCGATATTTTCAGGAGTACTAAATCAAACGTACAATGGCCTTACATTCATGGTCATCCATTCATGGGTCTATATCTGTAGATGACTATATTTGTGCATATAATGAAATTTTATAAGCTGAGCATGGGTGTGCCTTCCCTCAGTGAGTTTATGAGAAAAAATCAAATTATCATGATATATGTATTGTAATTGATGCAAGTCACCTTCCACTTCGAAACTTCCTCTTTACATGATAAATCATTTCACTCGACATACATATTTACAACTTCATGCTTTAGGGGGCAACTGTTACATATCCATTTGGGCACATCAACCCCAACTTACATATCAGTACTATCATGGCCCATCAAACCCTAATTCAGTTGTTACATGCCCTAAATGAATTCAACCATCAGAATGCCTCCTTCCCAAGAGATTCCATGACTAAAATCATCCAAAAGCTGCCTCTAAAATGATCACCACAGGAAGGCCTTTATCAGGGTGCACTGCAGTGCAGTCCAGTACACTGCCAGGGTGCATTACAGCACACTTGAGCCCTCTTTGGCCTGCGCTGGGAGAACTTGAGCGAAATTTCATTGGGGTTTGGGAATATTCTTATCCATTGGATGCATCTAGAAGCTTCCCAAGTTTATCTACTCCTTTGGGCTCGAAATTGGATGAGGGAGGAGTTAAGCAACAACAATCCTTTTATCCCTTCCTCCATGGAACTAAATCCTAAGTTTGGGACAACATTCATTATCAACATTTATGGCATGGCTTCCTTCATTCACCTATAAAAGGACCACTCATCTAAGTGATCAGGGGCTGGAAACCATTGAATTATAGGGAGATATTGTTAGTATGGGAGAGTTGGTTTCAAGTATTGTAATGATGTCAAAATGTCTTACTTGTTATGAGGAGAGGATGGGATTGAATTGGAGGAGTGATACTAAATCAAGCAAATTGGGTTGTAACTCTTCCTTTTACTAATAAAGTGTTCAAAGCTTTTTCCATATGTTTGTATTGTTCATTGATGCTTTCATATGTGTATTATGAACTTGATTCCATTCTTTGTTCAATTAATAGATCATTATCATATGATTTGATCGGTTTTTGTCTTCTGTCTGTGTGCAGGTACTTTTTAAGCAGATTAAGTATGGAAAGGAGTGACAGAATTGGTCAAGGGAGATAAGGAGTAAGCAAAAGCTACAGGTAGGCTTCTTTATTGTCTTATTTAATCTATTGGTTATAGAAAAGGTAGAGAATGCTTTGCACTGTTGTTCTAAACTTAGCTACTAGTCTAAGGGTTTAAGCATTTATCCTTAGAAACTAAAACTTCCCAAAACAATGATGTACAGGTTTATCCTTTTGGAGTTTGTGATTTACGATGCGATATAGTAACGTGACCTTGTGGGTCCTAGCAGCCTTAGATTTATCTTTTTTGCACATCATTCCATTGTTAAAAATATTTAGGACTACGACCCATTTCATTTGTATTTTTCTACTTTGACCTTAAACTTTAACTTCCAATTGTGAAGGTTGGGTTTTGGCTTCGGGGACGGTTCTCTGTGAGAGCGACCAAGGAAAAACAAATTGACTAGAAAACTTAAATCACCCATAAAATCCTCATACAACATCAATTTTCAGTGAGTTGTTTTATATTTTTGGATGAAATTATGAGAGGAATCTAAATCTGTGGTCAATTCAATCAAATTATGTATAGAAAATTCCATAATTCAATTTTACTTCCCATATATGTTCTTCTCTCATACAAAAAACAAAAATAAAACTCTAGATCTAAGATCGACTCATATTTTAATCAACTAAAATTAATGGAGATAAAAATGAATCCAAAAAATTATAGGCAACTCAATGGGAATAAGAAAAAATCATAAATCATAAAGAAGAAGAGGAAATCTCAAACAAAGAGGGAAAAACAAAAAAGCACCAATTATGTAGCATTTAATTATGCAAGGAGATTTTGCTTCGTGATCTCATGCCCAATTGAGATCACTAGATAGAAAAATAGAATGGATAATACAATCTAATAATGATCCCCAATCCAGATGGCCATGTGTGTAGTTTCGATGCAATTTATAATTCTATAAACTATGAGCAAGTACCTTGCCTCCTCGCAGGTTGGTGAAAGTTTTTGGGCCTGATGTAGAATCCTTGCACTCTAATCAAGCGATATATTTCATACACTCCTGATCAAAATCCTACACACAAACAAAACCAAATAGAGAGGACAAGTCATCTTCTGTAGAAGATTGTCAGCTCAAAACATCTAAAAATCAAAAATATAAATTACTCCAAAACTGATATAAGGGGAAGGAACATAGATTTGTATTAACCATATAAATGAAAGTACATCAAATGTATACATTCTAGCAATGGAGATCCTCTCCTATAGCTTCTAGTATGGCCTCCTTTCCCAACACGGTAGAGATCTCACACTATAGTTTGGATACTCTCCCCTTGCCCCCTTTCCTCTTGGTGAGATTATGTAGGCTCATTCTATTGTCTAGGAGAATGTTTCTAGACACCTAGGGGCTTGAGAAGTTAGAAAAAATCTACAATAATGGACTCCTAGCCAACTCATACACAACTGGGTCATGTTGAAATCCTTGGGAATAACAAACTCTAGAAACCTTTTTCACAATTATGAGTTAATTCTCAATTATCTCAATTATGAAATAATTATTATCTCATAATTATAATATTTAGGAAAAATAATTATGAGAAATTCCTCAATTATGTAATTTCACCCATTTATCATAGGATAAATCTCACTTAAGTAAAAGAAAAGGTGAAAATGGATGCATTTAAGCCAAACAACTGAGGTAAGTTGATATTGGGTTTCTTTCACTATAATGGAGTAGTAAATAGGGTTATAACACTAGTGGAGATACCCTTGGTTTTAGATAGTGTTAACACCCAGGTTGTTCCCTATGACTCCCAAGGGAATACGGCCGGGGTAACCACTAACCAATCTTTGGACTACAGCTGCTAGCCCAGCTGTAATCAGAGAGGGCTCTCTCTATAAGGTTTGTCACTGTTTTAATGGAGTTTTTAGGCTAGTTATGAAGTGAATGTTTGATTGTTTCTTATGTTTGGTTGGGAGGATGATTCTGATAGTTTTAGAGTGTTCTCTGCAGGTGAAACTAATCCATTGGGCAATGGGGTCTGTAGCTGTTGTTTCCTTGATGATCCTGGCTTAAGTGCAGCTGGAATTACAGCGCCTGCATGTATTTCATAAAACAAACTGTAAATTGTGTGGGTGAAATGAGAAACAACTAGCAAAGAGCATTTAAGAATTCTTCACTGAGCTGGGAAGTGGGGAAGAGGTCTATTACTTAGGAGCAATTACTTGAATTCCTGAACCAATAGATTACTGTGATGATATAGTGTGAAAGGTAGCATTTAAGAATTACTCTTTCGTTACCATAACTGAAGAAA